>JAOWBP010051877.1:0-14355 GCA_028571105.1 Tragopan temminckii | reverse complement strand
CAGTCTGAGCAATCAATAAGGGGTAATAATCAGAAGGGCAAATCAGACCAGGAAGTTTCCTAGAAATGTCCCTGACCCATGCCTCAGAGAGGTAGCACACCTCCCTGCGGGTAGGGTCCAGCCAACATATAGGGCCTTCTGTTCCTCAGCAGGGAGTCACCTACAACAACCATCCTTCTGTCCTCCCTGGTGAAGGCAGTCTTGAGGAGTGGGGTTGACCGCTTCACCCAAGGAGACCTCAGGGGTGGATCTCCCTCTACACCCTCACAATAAAGGCAATAATTTTTGCCTCAGACTCCTTAGCAGCCATTTGCAACTCCTGGGTATCCTGACATGTCCATATAAGAATTTCTGTACCCGAGACAGTACTAAATGTTTTGACTGCGCTCACATGAGCATCTGCACGTGTAAGTTTTAAGAAGGTCTGCTTCCCTAAACAATCTCATGTATAACTTTCGCTCAGGGTAAGAAGTTAATGATCAGCTTCATTAACTGAAGCATTCTTTCTAATAGATTTAACTGCCTGATTTTTGCATTGAACTTATATTAATTTAACAATACATTTTAATAATAAATTAAATAATTATTTTAAATTCTTAAATATATGTTCATTATATTTTTAACATTTAATTCCATTTGAAATGAACAGAATTATCATTGTTTTCAGTCACTGTCTTTGTCTTGTGTACATAAAATGTATATTTTGATTTAAAATCATCCCAGTGAGAGAATACTTACGTTCTACTTTGCAGAAGACATACTTTACTTAAATAGAAATAGCAATAATGTCACTATCTTCATTAAGCTGCGTATTGTCATGAATATTAGGAATCAGATAATTTGCCATCAAAAATGCAGTTGAATTTGGTTTATGACTTGAAAACTATTTGAATATATACAAACATAGAGATAACACTTTCACATATATTTTAGTTCCTGAGGAAAACAGGATAAAATCAATTCATCAGGATTTCTCATTTGTACTACATCCAATTTATTCACTTCATGCCAATAGAGTCAGCAGTTAGGCATACGTCTGCAATAGCTCTCGCAGAATATTTCTAAGATAGTTTTTCTTTCCTGTTTTCTCCATTAGATTTATGTGCAAAACCCTTGTCTCCTACTTAGCATTTTCACTAGGAGCTCAATACACACCACACTGGGAAAGCTTTCAAAATTTATTTTTAAATTTTGTATTTATCCGGGATCTTTTTTCTGAATTCACAGGTTGATTTCAAGCATTTCAGTCAAACTCTTTATGTTTGAATGCTGAAATTCTAACACTCTGAAAAAAGTGGCCTTACTTTCCACTGAAGTCAGTGGAAACTTCATCAGTTCTAAAAAGACTTCCACTTCAGTGCAGGTGGTTAGGTTAGGATCAGAGGAAGGATTCTTAAGAGTACCAAAGAGACAAAATAAAAATCCCATTGAAAGTCACTGAACCTTGAGAGCTTAAGCAGTTTAGTTTCCTTTGAAAATCCTACTTTCAGTATCTAAAATTAGAGCCACACTTTTTAAAGTGAAGCATCTGCCATTTCAAGATTCTGAAATAATTTCTTTCTTCCTCAAGGAGCATGATAAAATGGAAGCAGAAAAATGATAAAATTAAAATAAATATTAAAATTGTGAAGAAACTTATAAAAGCTTAAACAATAAATTCCTAAAAATATAACTAGATTCATAGGTCCCAATAGCTATGAAAAAAAAATGAAGTTTATTTAAATAAATTCCATATGCAATTTTGATGTTCTAAACAGATTTTAAAACTTGTAAGGCTGAGGATCAAATTTAGACTATGTCTACACATTGGATGTGTTCCAACTGAGGGAATATTATTCTATCCACTTATAAGAGCAATCTAAGTTAAAAGACAATAAAATATCAGTGACCTGTGTACTCTTAAGCAACCCCATATACTTAAGCAACCCCAGGCTAATCTTTTTGATCCACTCTGTATCTAAAAACAATTAGCAGTTATTACCTAGCTTTCTACCCCTTTGTGGCCTCCTACTCCATGTAACAAGAATGTAACGTTTTAAAGAGTTCTTCTGGATTTCACTATTTCTCTCTTGCGTGAAATTTATTATGGGGAAGAGTTAGGCCAGATATTTTGGGTAAACCTTTCCTATAGGATTTACCTGTGCTCCTTTCTTTTTCCAGTGTTAAATGGAGTTGAGCAGATATAGTCCAAGTCTTTGTTATTCTGAGTGGGTAATTTTTTCCTGTGACATTATACGCTAGAGGAGCTCCACTTTAATTTCTTGGTGAGGGGAAACACCAATCTTACCAGATGAGGTGTTGCAAAACAGTATGTACTTGTGATTAGATTTGAGGAGGCTATAATTTTCTTCCCCTGTGTATCAGTACCTTTACAAGCATCATCGTGACTCAGAGAGAAATTAATATATTTCCAAGTACTTGAACAGGCCCAATTAAATTAAGATCTGAACATTTAAAAAACAAATAAGCAAACAAACAAACAAACAAAAAACATAGACTAGTACAAATTTATTCAGTTCAGCTCAAAAGTAAAAATAGAAAATTTGAGGTGCCAGTACTCATTTGTTGCATAAGAGTCTCTTGTCTCAAAAATAAATAGCCCATAAATTTCCCTCCTTAGCTTCCCTCCTTAGCTCAAGATGCATCATGTCTAATTCAGTGTTTAAGACAGTCTTTGCATGTCCTTCACAAAGTTTAGTTCACTGATTTCTTAACCAAATCCAGTCTAGTGTTGGTATCTAAATTATATGTTCTGAATGATACTCCTGGGACCAACTATTTATCTTTTTGGTACAGCAATGGCTTCATCAATAATATCTAAGAGGGACTTATCTCATGCGGATATTTGTATCAAACATCGTGTCAACAAATAAATCCATAAAAATTCAACTCAGTATCTGTTTAAATCCAAAAGATCCTATAAACTAAGATGTTTAGAAGAGATTTGAATACGCAAGATTCAGATAATTCTTCTTTATCTTTTTGATCTCTGTACTGGAAACAAAATCACAAGGCTTTCTAAACACTACCTCAAAAACTAAAACCATAAAGGACTGCAACAAATGTTCACACTTATGTATGAATGTAGTTAATTTCACGACTTATTAACAGGCATTCCTCCGAAGAACTGGGTACCATCACAACAAACTACAAGATGTATTACTAGTCCACAAAATACAAGCAATAATTATATTTTGAGTGTTTTTCCAGACTGACCCACCTAAAACTAATCATAAATATAATCTACCATAACATGTATACCATTTTTTTTTTTAATCAAAGAGAAAAATGGCATACATTATAGAATGCATTATTATTCTTATTTCATTTCTGTCAGTCATGCTAAAAATACTTACTACCCCTTACCTGTAAACACGGAGCTTTGATTTTCATGGAATCTTTTGAGCATGTAATTGATAGAGTTCAGTGATTCATAGCTTTATAATTCAGCTGATATTTTGGCAAGTTATTAGCCAGCTGCTGTTCATTGAAGCAGATGTTTTGAACCATGAATAAAATTGTCAAGGTTACAGAGAAGACTATCCTTCTTTTATCAGAGTCTGTAGCAAAAGTACAGACATCACCATGAGAATCAGCTTCAGAAACCTGGTGTTTCTCAAGTTCATCATCCATTGTTTCACATTTTTCCCAAATTTCTTCTTTCATTTTCTCCTTCTAATACCCAACTTCCTTCAATTTTTCTTTTCATTGTAGTGAAGCTTGTATTTTGTTTTCACACACTCAGCTTCTAGGCATCTTTCATGATGAGTTTTGCACTTGAAAATCTCCTTCCCTTAATACTTTTCAGTCCTTCACCTGTTTTTCTTTTACTTTCTCTGTCATAAAACTGAATATTCAGTAGGGTCTATTTTTTTTCTTTTTCTGCCTTATACAATGATAGCTCTGCATATCTTAAAAAGAAGTCACAGAACAGTAGTTTGGAAAAATAGACATACTCAAACCCAGACTTGCTACCTCTCTGGGGAAGGGAATGGGGTTTGTGTCTAATATTTTTTGTTCATTGTAAATACTAGTGTGAAATTGTACTTCTCCAGTATAGAACACAACTGGGATTGAAAAAAGTATACAGTATTATTTCTCTAAAATCTAAGATAATTAATATTTATTACTTATATTTCCCAATACTTCTAATATCTCTACCACTACCTGAAGGGAGGTTGTAGGAAAGCGTGGGTTGGCCTTTTCTCCTAGGTAACTGTGATAGGATGAGAGGTAATGGCCCTAAGTGCACCAGGGGATATTAGGAAATATTTCTTCTCAGAAAAAGTGGTTAGGTGTTGGAAGATGTTGCCCAGGAGCCACTATAGGTTTTAAAGAAAAGTGTAGATGTGGGTTAGTGGGCCTGGTGGTGATGGGTCAGTGTTTGGACTAGATGATCTTAGTGGTCTTTTCTAACCTTAATGATTTTATGATACTGTGATATACTATGAAATATAAGAGGACAATGACAATGCACAAGATAGATAGCAGGAGTTGAATTTAAGAATTGCAACATTAAAACTGTAAGCCAAGCACATTTTACCTGTAATTTTTTCTTCCAGCATCAATTATTCTTTCAACATTCTTACAACTTGTCGATAGAGAAATATAAGTTTCAAATCAGCTTGAATGAGTACATGAAAAAAAAAAAAGAAGAAAAAAAAAAAAAGACGTATTCTCTGTATCTAACATTTGCCTCAGGTTCATGTGATCTAGATCTACTTGTATAGTTGCTGCTTAAAGACTGCAAATAGTCACCCCTTTTTAACCACTACATTACTTTCAGCTGAAATAACTAAGGTTTGAATTTGACTCTGGAGTCAATTTTTCCATACGGAATATGAAAAATAGTTTACATAAACATTGCACACTGTTGTAATTAATCTATTAATTACCTTTATAGCACAAGAATTTATTGATATTCTTAATAATCCCGGTTACTATTGTTACTATTTTATTAGCATATTTTGAACTGCAGATCAATTCACAAAACCCAGGCAGTTTCTGTGCAACAAAAGCCTTCCTCCTTACTCTGCGTGTATTGTTAATAGACAACTTTTCTCATCTCTAACTCATCGTTTATACATAACTAGGTACAATCAGTGCATACACTAATTGCATTCAAATGTCAGGAGTGCTATTGTGATTACTCTTTTCCATGGCAATTTAGAAAGTCATAAAATGAATATATGCTTCTTGTAATGTCACAAAATGACCTTCTGCTAGATATTCTGTACAGTCACAGTACAAAAATGATCTAACTTTCAAAATCCCAGGTGAATGAGATGGAATAGCCATGACTTCTCTGTAACAGATGTTTTGTGTGCATAAGGAAGTCAATCATAACACATTTTAAATTAAACCTTGAAGAAGTCATGATTTTATGTTCTAAAATTGATATGATAATTTGGTATGAGACAAGGTAAAGTCAGGCGCTATTCTCAGATTAAAGGCAAAACCTCAACAGATAATGAATCTTTCACTTCAAGTATAGAAATCCATATGTAAGATGTTTGGTGGAAAAGAAACAAATGTTTTTTATGCAGCTTCATATCAGAAGGAATGTGAGAGTAAATCTATACATGCAGAGGTTGGCAGCAGCTAAAATTTGCAAAAGTCACTTGACATAAAAAAAATACTGAGATTGGTTTCTTTGGGTCAGAAACACTGATGTGTCTCTTTTAAATTTATTATTGTTTTCGTTTAACCTGGCAGGGAACTAGGCACCGCACAGTTGCTCACTCCCATCCCCAATGGATTGAGGAACAGAACTGGAAACAAAGTATCACGTGATATAATGTCACGTCAATTGGACTAAACTCCTGCCTAATTCAGGCCAGCTGTCCTGGCTGCATATCATGCCACTGTGCCATAATGGGCAGCTCTTTCCTGCCAGGTGGCCCAACCCCAGGCAAAACACCCACCACTCAGCAATAACCTGCACAGACCAGGACAGCTGGAAAAACCTGTTGCACAGCTGTTGGTAGGGGTCTTTGAAAACGACTTAACAGCAACAAATTCTAGAGCTAAACACAGCGTTACGCTTCCACATTCTTCAATTAATACTGGAAGAAAATCTCTAGACGTAAATTTTACATGGCATTACATTATGATATCTTCTAGATTTAATTATGAAAGAATAAACAATTTGAAATGCAAAGTTTGTCTTGAAATCCCATGGAATTCTACGTGACAGTTAAGAAATCAGTTACATCACTTATTTTTGAAAGCTTCTGCTTGCTGGAGAACTACTCTGGCAATTGTTATGAAGTTTGGATCATCATGAAAAAGGTAACATAAAATGTTTATTTAGATAAATTACAACTAGCCTATTTATTTTTTAGTACAATAAAGAGTCATACAACCAACATTTATTTGTTGCTTAAAAGTACTGTGAAAGTAGCAGTAGTATGAAAATGTTAAAATAATTAAGATGGAAGTAAATGTTATTTTCTAGCTTTTTAAGTTATAACAATATGTCATCATGGAACTCATTGACAGCTATGCGCATAGACTCATTTCTTAACTTCTCTGCTCTGTTCTTCGAAACTGAGAGCGATGGTGAATGTACCCTCAAAGGTACGCAAGTTCTTCCTACTTTTTTGAAGTACAGTGCAGTAGATCACTACATCCTTAATTTCTCTTTATTACAGAATGTTAAAAGGCTCTAAATATATTTTCCCTACACACTGATCAAAATGAATTTCACAGAACATTTATTCTATTTGCCAGATGGTCAGTTGCATCCATCTATGAAAGACACCGACTCCTTTATCAGAAAAAGTTTTCCTGAATAGTTCTAAACTCTCATAGCTGCATCTGTGTTGTTGCTGTAGATACTGTCTGCTTTTCCATGTTGAACAATACACCAAAGATGCAAATCTGAATTTAATTAGAAAAAGTGGAATAAGCATTGAGATCTACAGTTTGAACAGATCTCAGTACCACTCATTTATTTTGATTAATACAAGTATGGTATATGTATGAAATAATTGTACATGATTTGATTTACTTTACTAATCTGTCAATGTACTGCTAGCAAGCAGGACAAGGCCAAGTATATACAAATGAAGATAAGTCTATGCATGTCCACATGCTTCACTCTCTATATGTTTTACTTCTTCATCTTCAAATCTGAATGTATTCACAGTGAATCATAAATGTTATGACCACTACTCATTATAAAATATTAAATGACAAAAGACAACCTTTTTTTTTTTTTTTTTTTCCAGGAATTAGCTTGTGTTGATAATTATCAAATAAACTTGCTTTTTTGTCTATTATATTGAACACTTCATAAATAAAGGCTTCCCAACTTTAACAAAATGTCCTTTTCATGGATTTTCTGTTACTAAGCACCTTTTAAAATCTCTGTCATGGACAACAATAGCATAATAATGATATTTTAGGCAATAGTTTTGGAATATTACTCAACAATCAGTTTCCAAAAAAAAAAATTTCCCTATTTTTTTTCCTCTTTTTGTGCATAAAGAATACTTCATTACATGAAGTATTCATGGTTTCCGAAACAAATAATCAGTTGAATTCCCTTAAATATTTTAAATTAGTTAATTTAAATGTACACACTAATTCTCTGTTTGAGTAGAAAGTAATTCTAGCTTAACTAAACAATTACATACGGATATTTTAAAAACCTCTTATTTCAAGATACTTCAAAGCAAGTAATACATGACTTTCCATCTAACTGTAGACACTTCTACCTACCTTGAGTTTTTGGAGTTTATTCAATAAACAAGACCAATGAAAAATGCCAACATTTTGATTGATGTTATCTCTTCTTCAACAATAACGATCATGTTTCATGTTCTTAAATTAATAATATAAAAAACTAAACTACAACAGTTTCTGAGTATTCATTATTGATATAGATGGTACAGCACCCCCAGTAAGGTAACTAAATATCACAGAGCTGCTCAAATTTCTCCCCAACTCCAGTGGGATGGGGAAAGAGACAGAAGAGTGAAAGTAAGAAAACTAATTGGTCAGGATAAAAATAGATTAACAAGTGAAGGAAAAGCAGAAAAGAAAGAGAAAATAAATGCTGCAGAGACAATCACCAGCTCCCAGAGGTAGACATACCCAGCCAATTCCTGAACAAAGATGACTAAGTTAGCTGAAGCCTAACCTAGTCAATTTTATTGCTGAGCATGATGCTATGTGACACTGGACTATCCCTTTTGTTAGCTTGGGTCATCTGCCTAGTTGTACTCCTTCGCAGCCTCTTTTCCACCCTCCACTGTCACAGCAGGATGAGGAACAGTAAAGGCCTTGATACTGTGCAGACACTACTCAGCCATAGCTAAAACATTGGTGTGCTATTGTCCTGGTTTCAGCTGGGACAAAATTGATTTTTCTTTATAGTATCTGGTATGATGCTACATTTTGTTTTCAGGAGAAAACACACTGTTGATAATACACTAATGTTTTAGTTGTTGCTGAGCAGTGCTGCACAGAGCTGAGGACATTTTCACTTTTCAGCTTCTCATACTGTTCTGCCATCAAAGGTAGGGGGCACAAAAAGCAGGGAGGGAGCAGAATTAGGACAGCTAACCTGAACTAGCCAAAGAGATATTCCATAGCATATGGCATTAGAGGAAAGCGACAGGGTGAGTGCTCTGCTCAGGGACCGGCTGGCATCAGTTGGTGGATGGTGAGCAATTGCTTGTGCATCAACTGTTTTGTATATATGCATAGGTATCATTACTATAACTTCTCTCTTCCTCTTCTGTTCTAGTAAATAGTTTATGATTTTTTTATTTTTTTATTTTTTTAATCCTATTCCACAGGATGTGGGACTAGTGTGCAAAAGGCTTAACGCCCTGTCAGGTTAAACCACAACATAGATTTATGAAGATTTTCTTCTGAATTATTCTAATGCTCTCAGAGACTAAGAGTTTTTGGAGATCCCAAGGAAAGTCTCACAGAAAAAGCTGAAAATATATATGTAAGTTACCATGAAAGTGATGCTGCCTATTTATTTTCTTGGAAACTACAACAGATACAATTGCACACTAACTATTTAATAGAGCAAATTCTCAGCTACAAAACAGTATTTTTCAACATAATCATCACCATTAACTATAAATTTTTATCACTGATTAACTAGAGTCTGTATCCTGCACTTGTGAAAATCTGTGTGGCAATCCAGAATGTGATTTGTCTTTCACTTTGTTGTCATCATTGCTGAAACACACCCCTATCACCTCACTATGCTAACATCCACTGTTTCGTCTCCATAAGTGTTCAACAAGAGTTAATGAATGTCAGTGGGTGCCCATTTTCTTCCTGCATGGAGGTATTCAGTTACACACCTTTACTTCATATGCATGGAAATAAAATTGATTATAATATTGTTGGAAAGGTTCAACCCCTACTGCCATACTGCCAACACCTCTGACATCATGGGCCAATATAATAAAATGGGAGGCATTACTGTCAGAGCAGCCCTCATGTATGTCTGTCAGCTTCCTAGTGTAAACCTTTCACATCAGTAGCAGACATAGATCTTTATGCAAGAAAAACTATTAACATGACAGATGAATCAATTATCTTTTTGTTAAAAACACTATAGACCACTATATAAAATGAAATACTAAGGAAAATATAGTACATTATATATCATACTATATATCATTAACTAATAAAGGAAAATGAAGAGGTCTATTAGTTTGATGTTTATATTTTACATAAATACATGCACAGCAAAGATGATTTTGCAATACATCATGTAATTGATAACCATGATTTCCAACTAAAAATGGTTGAGCTACATGCTTTTGTTTTCAATTTTAATATTTTACACCTACAGACAGCAAAATATTAATATTTAAAGAAAATGTCATTTTGAATGTCATTCATTGTTGTGTATAATGATTTCTTCAGCATGCTTCTAAACTGCCATTCTCTCCCAAATAAACATAACAGAAAAGAGCATCAATCTTCACTAAAATGTTATTTCTGTAGTTAGAGCAACAGCTGTGAATCAACAGACATTTAAACCACAATATTCTCACTGTTTATTATGCATCACATAAAATTATTATGAAACACATTTTTATATACATTATGAATACTCACTATAATTAGCAATATAGCAATTAATATATAGCAATCTGCATGTCAAAGGACAAAACAATAAACCATCCAATCAGTGATTAAATATACCTGGCATTGAGAATATCTGGCATTCTAAGAATAAAATATTCTTGTTGTCACAGTGATAAATGTGTACATTGCAAGGAAGACTTGTCCCATGTATAAGCTTACTGTATTTTTTGATAAATAAAAAAAAATATCTACAACAAAAGTACTAATAAGTGTAATTTTGCCCACTGTACATACGTTTCAGTATTAAAATGTGCCATAACTGCAGTAAGAATATGTTTCAGAGCATAAAACAAAGTGATTAAGGGCTGGAGCTAAATACAATCAGCTTAACATTTTAAAGATTGGGAGGGGAGGGAATAATTTTTCATGGAGTGTAGTAATAGGACATCCAGTAAAAGCTTTCAACTTAAAGAGAATAGATTTAGATTAGCTGTGAGGAAGACACTCTTCATTACACGGGCAGTGAATAAAAAGTTTTCACAGAGAAGCTGTGGATGCTTCATCCTTGAAAACATTCAAGACCAGGTTTGACAATACATTGGCAACCTCTTCTAGCAGAAGGTGTCCATATCCATGACAGGAGACTAGGAAATGAATGATTTTTAAGCTCCCTTCTAATCCAAACCGTTCTATGACTCTACGATCATCAGTTTGTCCTTAAATACTGGAGGTGATTAACTGCTTAAAGCACTTTTGAAAAGTTATCTCAAGAGTTACGTTTGATGCTCTTGATTTTCAGAAAACAAAATCTAAGTTCCAGAAGAGTGTGATGCAAATTAGTAGACTAGACCTCCTTAAGTGTTTAATCCATCATTTTTAATCTATTCTCTTTCTTTAGAAGAAAATAAAACAGACGTTTACAAATCTAGCTAAAATAAATCTTTAAATCATAGAATGGTTTGGAAGGGGCTGCAAAGATCCTCTAGTTCCAACCCCTCCACTGTGGGCGGGGCTGCCACCCACTGGATCAGGCTGGCCAGGGCCCCATCCAACCTGATCTTGAAGGTCTCCAGAGATGAGGCATCTGCAACCTCTCTGGGCAGACTGTTCCAGTGCATCACCACTCTCTGAGTGAAAAATTCCCCCTTACATCTAATCTAAATCTCCCCTCTTTTAATATAAAACCATTCCCCCTTGTCCTATTATCATCATCTACCCTTATATACAAGAGGGAAATCAACTTTTTATAAGCTACTATTAAGTATTGGAAGGCCACAATGAGGATGAAGAAGTTCAACTCACTTAGAATGTCTTCATAGAAGAGGAGAGTTCACTCAGAACATCTTTGTGTCCCTCGTCTGGATGTGCTCCAACAGCTTTATGTAGTTCTTGTGCTGTGAACCCCAGACCTGGCCACATACCTGGGGATAATTATCTCTTTCACTCTGCTGACCATTCTTTGGATGCAGCTCAGGATACAGTTAGCCCTCTGGGCTGTAAGCGCAAACTGCTGGCTCGTTAATTTTATCATCTTCCAGTACCCCCAAGTCCTTCTCAGTGAAGCTGTTCTCAAGGACTTCTTTTCCCAGTCTGTACATATATCTGAGATAGCCCCAACCCAAATGCAACACCTTGCACTTTGAAATAATCCTCCCAAACTATGCACTTTTACGTTTAGGATACTGAAGTAGGTTCTCACTCTGTCAAACTCTAAAAATGCAGAAGTCACTAAAATCAATAAAAAGAAATAATTCCTCAAGGCAAATCATGGAAATAACTCTAATTATTTAAATATATAGGATCTTTATTGTGCTTTGAGTTCTCCAGTATTAAATACTGATGAAATAATGATGGCTATTAAATGACTACTTTTTAATAGCACAACAGGAAAAAGGAAAATATTAAAAAAAACAAACAAACAAAAACAGAGCATGGAAGGTAAGCAGTGGTTACCTCTGTCAGAGATTTTATTTTACGTTGCCCCGTGAAGGACTTTCCTGAAAATTACACCATGAAGATTATGTCTAACTTTGAGTAACCAAGGCACTATATTTGAAAGAATAATAGCCTGTACTGTTTACCAAATCAGTAAATACACATAATGATTGCTAAAGATCTGTTTAAGACTCGCTTAATCCTCCCTGGTAGAAGATAATGATACCAACAGCAATAACAATAATATTACATTTAGAAAAGCTTAACCCCTTGATGAAATCAAAGCATTTGATTGATGAAAAGAAGCCATTCAACATGCTCTTTTGAAAAAAGCAATTATATGAATATTTATACCTTAAATGTAAACCAAATTCTGCTTTATCTCTCTATTACCTGCAAGTTAGACTATTCTTTCTATTCAAGAACATATAATGCAAATGAAAATAGATCGAAGAATCTGCTAGCATCTTGAACTATAGCAGCATTTCAATGACTAACATTATTCCTAGAAAAATGCAAAAAATAATCATCAGAAGCAACTGGAGACATCTGGTTTTATTTCACCAGCATATGCTGACTTTCTGGCGATGCTGCAGTTTGTTCTATTGTTATCAATTACTTTCTGTTCCTCTGAATCATCATAACAATGCTTGCTTTCACAGAAAGTAAGGTAAGCTATAATGAATTATTATATGAAACTAAAAATGAGAGGAAAAACTGAAATATTTAAATGAAGACTCTGAAGCAACCTTAAAAATAATATGTAATAGTACTTGCATTCTAAAACCTAATTTATTGACATCGTGAAAGTAAATTATGAAATTACTCTTAAAGATATTACATCTGAAAAAAAATATAAAGTGCCACATACATTTGAGGATTGTTGATGTACAGTTTAATCAGTTTCTTGTGAGCCAGTGCTGGGAGCATAGAATACAAGAGACACATACAAGTTGGCAGGAAACAGTCAGCATGAATTTACCAAAGCTGGCTGACCAGCTTATTTAGCTACTGCAAAAGGGTAAATGAGGAGCATTAGATGTTGTATACCTTGAGAGCAAGACCAATGAGTGCCTGGTTTCTAGATGTATTGCTCAGGGATCATTGCTGTGATGAATACTGTTTAATACCTTGATAATGAAAGGGAATGCATATTTAGAAGACAGTAAGAAAGTGGGGGAAGCAGTTACATGTTGTTATTCACAAGAACATCAACAAGCCATATAAGCGGGCTACTGGAAAGTCCGTGAGGGTCAATAAAAGTAAATGCAAAGTCTTACATCTAAAGATAAATAATTCCATGCAACAGAACAGATCAGGCGCTGACTAGATAGTGAGAAGCTTTACAGAAAAAGATCTGATGGTTAGTATTAATACCAAACTGAAGATGAATAAATAGCATGACTTTGTATAGAAAAAGTTCAACACCACACTTTACAGCAGGAAAGCAGCTACACAGTTGAAAAAAAAAAAAGAAAAAAAAAAGTGATTCTCTTGATTCAGCATTAGTGAGACTTCATTTGAAGAGTTATACCTAATTTTGGACTATATTACCAAAAAGACATGAAGTGGAATGAGTCTTAGTTAGATGACTATCATTAAGAAATCTTTTTTTCATTTTTCCATTCAAAGGAAAACAACAAAAAACACCTAATAAGAGACATTATTTTTACCCAGAATGTGTAATGTACCAGTGCAAAGAATCTTTACAGACTCTTCAGTGTACACAATGATAAGAATGTACACAGTGATAAAACAAGAATTGCAACAACAAAAATCTTGATTAGATGTCAGAATTTTTTTTCATAATTATGGTAATCAGAATTTCCCAGACAAGTTGGAAAAATCATCATCTTTGGAGACAGTCAAAACTAAGGGTGCCAGTCTGTAAAAAAACTGCTTATCTGCATCTGCTTTGACTAGGTTTTACTACCAAAAACTTCAGTAAATAAATTAATATATTGAGAAATGAGCATTGCCTTGTTTTTATCACCTTCTTAAGAAACATTCAGGATTAAATCTTGAATTAATTTCCCTCTAAAAATTTTCTGCTTTGGAAAATTTATACAGCAGTCAGAAATATTCACAAAACATTTCCTTATTAAAGGCCATTAAAGCCTGAAAAATTTATTTTTTCTATAACTATGCTGTCCTTCCCAAATTAATAACTCATATTTTATGTATTTTTTTTAGTAGGCAGTCATAAAAACTCAGTTAAAATTCTAAAAAAAAAATTAAAAAAAAAAAAATCATCATATTCTTGTCACGGAGTTAACTAGATCGATCTATGCCCATGACAGGGGGGCAGTAGGCCCCTGCTTCCCCCCCACCCACAAAATGGGAAGGAAGGAA
>JAOWBP010051873.1:0-14366 GCA_028571105.1 Tragopan temminckii | reverse complement strand
CCCCTGAAAAGATACTGGGGCTCACTCCTGAACAGGGGAATCATACTTAAAACCTCAAGACCTCAGAGAGCTCCAGACTCAGGCAATTAACTTGATCCCACACACAGCTCATCTGCTTTGGTTTGAAGCAGGAACAGTTCTGCTACCACCACTTCTTCCTTCTGAAATGTAAAGAAAAACGTGTACACGGTGAGGGGACACTTTTTAATCAAAGCCAGCTAAACCAACAGCATTAAAAACTTTCTTCTACCATGTATCATCTGTAGTAGTTGTAGATAGTTACCGTCTCACAATGTAATATTCAAACTGACATTTCCCTCCTGTAGAAACCTGCATCTGGATCACTGATGGATTTGGATCTTTGGAAAGCGTAAGGGTGTAAAGACATAAAAGAGCAAGATAATTAAGGCTAGAATGCACATGAAGACAGAGTTGCAAATGTCTCTATAAAGGCGGATATATACAAGCATACATGAAAACACGGTTAAAGGTGAAAAGCTTAAATATTGAGTCTTTATATTATTTTTATTTGCATGAAGCTGGAATAGTCAAAATATCACTCCAAATTGCATCACACACCATGCTACCAAGCAGGAATTTGCATACCGTGCCACCAAACACTAATCCCCTCCCTGGGAGAATGTCAGATGGCTCAGTTCATTTAGATACAACTGCTCCCAAGGCCATGCTTCCACATCAAAGCTACCAGACATCACTACTTCTATGCCCTCCAGCTCTCAGCCATGCAGACTCAAGGGAATTGGGATTTGGTTACCTGACAGTCTAGCAAAGCTTCCTCTTATGACTCTAACTAAACTTCTTTTTATTTTACTCTTAAATACTGAAGTAATTTTTCATTAAGCAGTAGAGGGATGGTTGGAGTAGTACTAAAGTTATGAAAGAGCCACAAACTGACACAGTTCAAAACAATACTGCAAATAGGAATACACATCACATTGGAGATGAACTAGGACTTTTTCAGGTCCTAAGAATTCAGCCATTTTTTCTATCTTCAAAATTGCACCCACCTCTTTTGATTATAGTCCACTCTCATGATACAGGTGTTTAAATCCCAGATGCTTTAATTTCTCAAGACTGGTTCTCATGCAGCATCACGAGGACAATACTCTCTCGTGACCAGCATTCATTTCAGAGAAATCCCATAGTTTTTTTTAGCGGACTGCCTCCTTAATTTTCAGCACTGAGATCAGGTTCTTTGAACATATGGGATAGCAGAACTCAATAATGTAATACGGAATTAGCTTACTGCGCTTAACTAAAGGATAGATTTTGTATATTTAAAGGCAACCCAGGCTCTAAGACTAAGGATAGCACATTCTTGCCAGTACTTATGGGCAGGCCTATCACAAGACTTGCCATTCTGACACTTCCACACCTGATGTGGAAACAGAAGGTTGTGGCTGCACAACTATGCTTCACGTATCCTATTGTATCCATTTAGCAATACTCATATCTGACAAAGCAGTATCATATACAATTAGCGTCTATATCATACGCAATGCTTCAGTTGCTCACTGAACAGCAAATGGTACCTTGCAAATATTTTCTGTAATTTTACAGTTACTATGAAACCATAATATGTTTTCCATATTTTTATGGCTCTAAATAAAACTCAATTTGTTTTTGAACAAATGGAAGTGATGTTTCAATGGGAAAATGCATCTTTCGTTTTTACAATATTCCATAACATACAATATGTACAGAGGGCTTATTTAGCTCCAGAGACATATTTTGACATCATAATATACCCTGTGCTTGGCAGTTCTGAGTGACTGGAATTAACTTATTTACTTGGAATTAACATAATAACTTAAGCAGATGGTATGAGAGTTACAGATGATGAGATCAGTGACAGTGAGGCCATCAAGTCTGAGCATCTGACCTTGGCAAAACAAATATTGCAATATTTACAGACAAATCTGTATGAATGGCTGTCGGTAAGCTGTTGTATTAATACAGAGCTTCTCAGAATATATTAATAAAGAAACTGACTTACCACTTTGTCACCTGTTCTATGAAGAATAGAGGCATATGTTGTGCATATTTCTCTCAGAGTATTGAACTTTCAGCCAACCTGCACTTCTATATATGTATTCATTTTCTGTTTTCTTGGCTAATTTCTAGATTTAACAGACAATTAGATAATTGAAATTTAATATAGCACACTAAGCAGAATGTAGGTTATGCACCGATTTTAACAATTTTATAAAACAAAATTACAACTAAGTAATATACAGGCACCTTTTTATTTAATGCAAATAGTTTTAAAATGTACTTCATTAATGTATTTCTACCCTTAAGCTTTTTTTGAATGCCCAAATTATTTCCCAATTGCATTTCAAAATTAAATTCTCTGGTTTTCATCTCTGTACCCCAGGGCTTTATATGCTCAAAGTATTTTAATATGGTTAAATGCTAAGATGTTGCAAAATGTTTTCCTTATTGAAAATGGTCATTAATATCGCTTCATACCTCAGAGAGTATGGTAGTAATTTGGTAATAAAACACACTATTATCATTGTCTTCTAATAACCTGAATGTGTTGTAATCCTAGGGCCCTAAATGTGTTATGGAATATTATTAGAACAAGCACATTCTGGTCATTATTTAGATGGGGACATTTCCCATGTCTCTCATACCTCATTCAGTAATTGCACGCTCCTGCTATAATTAAATTTGCCCATTTTAAATTGTCCATAATAATGTAAGGTTCATTTTATGGTCCTGTGGGACACATCACTGACTCCTTTTTGGGCACAATATATTTTTTATGATGTATTTTTAATTGTTTATTTTTATTTAAGTGGCTGTCTAGAATAATAACTTGAAACATCCCGAATTACATAGAACAGTTTAAAGTGGGGGAAGGGAGGAAAGAAACAGTTGCTACCTAGAGGATGGAAGGAGGCTCTGCTTCCACATCCCTGCAGAGAAGTGTTAAGCCACCGTCTTCTCATCTAAATAAATCCTACAAATGCATCTCACAAGGGATCTGCACTGGATTTTATGCACAAAGAAACTACAAAATTAGCACTCATCAGACACATCACAGGAAACCCATAAGCAAGCTGCATCCTACAAAACTCACGGGCAGCTCAGCCACTCTGCTCCCCAAGTGGAGCTGAGAAACATGAAGCATGGACATCTTGCACTACATTCATATTACACCACAGATAACAAAACCAAGAGGTCATTTCAAGGCTCAGCTCCTCAGAGAATGAAGTCTCCTTCAGCTATCTGTCAATACCGAGAGAGCAAGAGCATCCATGAACAAGAGGAAATTCCAGGAAAAGGAGAAAACAAAAAAAATCAAGTGACAGATAAAGGGCAGCTTTTATCCTCTGAGGAGTCCATACTGTACACACACACACACACACAAAAAAGAAGTGTCATTTTAAAACATTAAAATCTTATGAAGACCACACTGTATATGACAATTCCTGAGTGTAGTTAATACGTTGCTTTCCCACTTAAAGCTAATGCTTGATACCCATGGAAAAAATTATGGGTTAGAGGGCATTGTGCATGACTACGCACAGGTGCACAAGCAAGTGTTGAACAGAAATCCCCAACAATACCATACTCTTATATTACTATTTTTAGGCTTTCACAAGTCTGCAGCTTTAGTGGCTTGCAGTAGCATCACTTTGGAATTTAAGCAACAAACTTGCACTTCACATCAGCCGTGCTGGTGTACCCCAGTGTTCTGTAGACAGCTCATTTAGGAATAGGGCAGTGCTATTTCTTTTCAGCTGCCTGATCAACCAGATCTATGTGCTACAGCATTACTTTCACAGTGATAATGCTATGTTACTAAATCACCCAGAATTAGTAGTCTTTGCCCTATAAGAACTATATATAATGCTTTTTTTTTTAACTTCAGATACAAAACACGTAAGGATATATATTCTGCCTCCATTTGTTGAAATAGGTGGAAACATAGAAAGATGTGATTCAAGATTTAAAAAGGGGTGTTGAGCATCCATCAGAAGAAATTAGGAGTTCACAAACCAAAAAGGTTGAAGAGCCCTACTCTGTAACAGCATGATCCTACAGAGAAAATAAGAGCTCTGAACTTTCAAATAGTGATCTAATTTCAATGTTTGAGATCATGAAATATGTTGCAAAAGCTTACTGCATTTTATTATGTGCTCTTTCCACAGCAGTTAATTGTATTTGAATCCTTTAAGAAAAAACAGATAGAGAAGAATCAAAATTTGGCAGACTGGATTCTCCCTGTGCATAGCTTAAATATAAAATTAAGATTTCCCAAAAGCCTGAAAAAAGAAGCATCCATCAGTCATTTGATTGCATTTGCAATATACTTTTTATAATATACTGAAGAAACATTAAAAAAAATATATCTTAAAAAATTGTCCGTATATTTTATCTTCATTTATAGAACATAAGCATGTATCCAAGTACGTACATAACTCCAAATAAACTACCGATTTCACAGCACTCTAATGGAAAGCAAAAGGGTTAGAGAATTCAGGTCTTCGCTCATTCCCCTAGCAGTTCCTAACGTTCACTACTGCTAAGTAAAATCAGCTCTTCCCATAATCACACCTTCAAAACAAAATACCTTACTAAAAGAGATACAAGTGGAAATATTGATTCATTCACCCTTCTGCACAATAGCAAAACACTGCTGCTACCAATTAGAATATTTCAGAAAACTGTTGAAATTGTAACAACAAGAGGCTATCTGGGCCCCTTAGGGGAACAATAATCAGAAGTGTAATTAAAGTGAGTGAACACAAGAGGTAGCTAGTGACTCCATGTTCTCACGTGTTAGTCCCAAGCACGACAGAGGACAGAACGACCACACCGAAAGATTTGTTTTTGAAGACGTGGAAAAATGAAACTTTTTCTGTTCAGAAAGTTCGTGCAGAACAACGACAGGTTTGTTCTGCTGTCAGCCCCCCAGAAAGCACGTTTGCTCCAAGACATTTCACAACTGAGCCCTGAGTGCACACAGAAACATTTCCCTCAGCAGCTGCCTTTTCCCTGACGAAAAGGGCTGCCGTCTGCTTCACCTGTGAGCCCAGCACTTTCTGGAAAAGGAGTGTGACTGGTCATAATTCGGGGTACTTTTTGTAAGGTAAGAATTATTTTGTGAAAGCACAGTGATGTTGTTATTGAAGATATAATTATAAAAGCACAAGTTATCACGCTATTCAAGTATGTTAAATAAAATCTGGCACACTTATAAAAAAATCAGCTAAAAAGAGTATGATGTGCATAACATCTCAAGTAGATTATAATTATTACCTTTCTTCTATAGATACTCAGAAAATTAATGCATCAGCACTGTGCATCTGATCATTCTAATCATCATTTAATACAATGGACAAATCCATCAAAATCCGAAGGGACTCAAACACTGTTATGTTTCTAAAAGTGTACACTGGGAACTTCCAAAAACTTCTTCATGACAACAATTAAACATCTGTCTGTGACAACTTGTACTTGCCTGTACTTACTTCTCAAACAGTTTCTCCCATTAATTACATGCATGCTGAGAACTGGAAAGTAATTGCCACAATGAGGAGCAATGCAGGGCTGCGACGAGAGGCCCAGCTCCTGCAACAGGGACAGCCACCTCCACTTAAACCTGCACATTCTCAGATTGCAATCCAGTCACTACAGAAACACTTGGGAGAGCACTGAGATCATGCTCACACACCTGATACAAATTGCTGCAAAGAAAGAGGCTTTCATAAAAACTTGTCTAAAACACAATTTGTCTAGAAATATAAGGTGCGCAAATATTCATACCTAACTTGTACACAGTATCTGTTGTTCAAATCTAAAGCATCAAAAATAATGCCTAAGATACTAAAAAACGACATTTTACGACACTTTACATTTTGCAGTATTCACCAAAAAAATTCAGCATGTAAATGTCATAAGTACAGTTCCTAACGCAGACTCATAGTACTGCAGTGAATTTCAAACATATAACTTCTCAACAGCACTAATACAACTAGACATCTCTATGCAAATGACATGCAACATTCTCCTACATGTGTATACACACATAAACTTACATAAATTTCTGGACTTCATTAGAATAGGAATACCTCTGCAATGGCAGGTTTCCAGTGTTAGCTAATAATCTTCAAATGAATGAACACACTGAACATAAAAGGTCAAATTGTAACTGACCAGTTAATATTTAACACAAAATACAAAGAACTGTTTGAAACTCAGAGCATTCAAAGAGAGCACTTTTTTTTTCTTTTAGATATAGCAACATGAGATTTCTTTTGGAATCAAGAGATATGAGGAGGATACAGCTTCATTCAAGTTTCACACAACTCTTGATATTGATATACATAAAACAAATAAAAAATTACTCCCCTCCATTTCACTAATATATCTCAAAGCACCAAGGCGTTTTACGCTGAAAAGCAAGATATCTACATAAAAGCAGTGACCTCCCTACCCCATTTCAAAACCATAAAATTTACTAAAGAATAAGAAACAACAGCAATACATGTTGCCTTAAAAAGACAAATACAAAACACTAAAGAAAAAGAAGGTAACACCGAGCACGTATTGCGAGACAAAAATTTAATGCCACTTAACTCTGTCACGTTGCTGAAAAGCATATAAATGCAAGTATCCCAGCTTCCACCAAGAACTATCGTAGACTCATAGAATCATTAAGGCTAGAAAAGACCACTAAGATCATCTAACCTAACCATCAGCCCACCCCCACCATGCCCCTCAATAAATCCCTCAATGCCACATCCACACAGTTCTCGAACACCTCCATGGACAAAGGCTCCACCACCTCCCTGGGCAGCCTGTACCACTGCCTCATCGCTTTAACACAAATTACTGTGACCTAGAGATTCAATTCTCATTTCCTTTCAGTTCACATTGACCCTACATGAAAGTACACCATCATTAAATTTTTACAAGCAAGGAGTAAGAGAAACAAGCAGTCTGTTCATAATTTATTCTCTACTGATTTTTTTCATATACCCATTTTACCTGTTAAAAGCATTTGGATCAAAAATTTATTTTAATCATTTTTACTTTAAAAACTTCTAGAGTTTCAGAGTATACAATCAATACAAATACCAAAAAAAAAAAAAAAAACAATCAAATACAAAAAAAAACCATACAAAGTTTAGACTTCGTAAGATTATCGCAATAGAAAGATAATAAAAATAAATGGAAAAGCTCACCAGTGCTGTGGACTCACAATAAGCTCCGCAAAGACCGACCTCCAGAAAGAGATCCTTCCTCAGTTGGAGTCAGCACTTAAATGGGGTCTAGGAGAGGTGGAGTCAGGCTGCACCCCTTCTGGTAGCACAGGTGAATTGCCTACACCTGTGCTCCCACAGCTGACTCATTGCTTGCCTCAGGTGGTCAATCAGAGGCTCAGGCCACGATCAACAGTTCCCAAAGAGAGATATGTAAAATAGGTAGCCAAGGACACTCTAGTTTCACATAGTTGCAACACTCAATGGAAAATACAAAGTTCCCAGTTTATGCGGGTGGCACCTGCAACAGCCTCAATAAGAGCACCACAGGCCATCTTGTTAAAATGAAGAAGCAGTAATTCAGTTAATACTCTTACTAGCTAACCTTGTTAAATGTGGATGTTTATTTCACAAGAGAAACTGTATGGGCCCAATCCTGAAACATTTCCAGGTTGAAGCACCAAAGGAGATTAGATATCAACTAGAGCAGCTGGATACCATTTTCTTTTGGTCAGCACTCAAGGAAAACAAAATACGTGCAACCTGACTGGAGAGCCAACACAAAAGGCCCAGAGCAATGGGAGCCCCAATCCAGGCCCCACATCACCCCTTACTTAATTGCATGCTTTTAATGAAAACTGTTTTATTCCAATCCCCAATTTTGCATAGGATTCTTTGCCAGTGGGAAAGAGGATGAGTGGGAGGAGCAGCCAGGAAGGCCCCCCAAGGGCAGGCTCTGTGTTAGAAAAGGGTAGGAGAGGGAAACAGCAGCACAGATAATAAGCATTCTCCTGCAGTTTAACCATTTCTGAGAAATGCATTCACAGCACTAAGATGTCTGGACTTTATCAATATCAAGCAATTCAGGCAGCCAGGCACTCCAGACACTCCCTTAAATTGGACTTCGAGGGCATCTGTAAACAAGGCCATAGGGGATTTCACCTCTGGCTCCACCAGCTCCGGCTCCACCAGCACTGCCTGCAGTCAGTAAGCAGGGAGGTTCTGCCCTACAACTTAGAAATGCCAAATTACAGCTACTCTCTGGGAGGATTTAGAGCCAAAAAAAAACTGTACTAAGAAACCTGGGGGTTGGGCTCACAGTAGTTAAAATCAGCCTAAAATCCCTCAACACTCAATTAAGATCAGTTTCATCTACCATTGTAACATCCAGCTCTCCATCTTCTAAGGACCAACCACGCAAGACTGTGGTGGACCCTGTTCTTTATTACTTCAAATAGCTTAGGATCATCACTCAGTTTTGTCATCTGTTTTCCTTTGTAGTTCTTTAAAACTAGATGGATTTCAAACAGTTTTGAGGTTTAAACTACCAAAAAATAAAAATAAAAAAAGTTGATTTTAGTCATTTTAGTCATATGCTGCAAGCAAAAGGACAGATTTTAATTGGGATATTTAATTGCTTTTCAAAGTTAAATCTGGAATTATAAAGGTTAAAAAAACTTAATTGCAATATAATCAGTGGGAGCTCTATCATTCGTTTCAATACACAAACTTTTCTGAAAATGGAATTTAGGATTCATTCTTATAAATATTTCCAAGGCCTACACTCAGTAAAATCCAGGAACAATGGATCAGCTACAGCACCCATAAAATCAGATACCCTGATACTTCTCATAACTACTCAACACCCTCTCTCAGGAAAAGTTGATTCCAATTGAAACCTCCTCTTCCTTGCACATCATTCAACCTAACACTGTGCCAAAACAATAAGAACATGGAAGGTCTTAAAGCTAACATGAGCAAACAGAAAAAAAAGTCCAGTATATACTGTGTGCATCTAGAGTTCATTTCAATTCATAAAAAAACAAGAACAATCAACCGGTACAGTCCTTCACACTTCTTCCTAGTAAACTCAGACCCCACTTCCTGCTTATGTGCAGTTTTATTGTGTAACAAAATCAGAGCTGGCCATACCACATTCCTTCTCCTCATTACTAATGTGTGTCATACCAACCATTTCTCCCATCAGACCTGCCCACAGTCATACAGGGTGCTTGTGAGTGAGCCAAAACACAACCAGCCATGAAAGGAGTGAAATATCTTTGACCCAGAAGTCCTCAGGCTGTTTCACTTACTTCCAGGAGAGAAACTTTTCTACTAGCTCAGTTTATTGCTCCTCCACATCAGTCTTATTCAGCTTCAACCTTGTCTGAAACAGTATTTAATGAACAACTTGGGCTACTATGTGCCACAGGCTCTCATGTTTAACAGTGATCTGCTGATCTTTTAAACAACAGTCCTATTTATGATTTTAGTAAATGTAAGGTTTAATTTACTAATCTGCTTCTACAGTATGTCTATTTCTATTAAACAGAAAATCATAATTAGACATAAATGCTCATACATAGATGAGTACCTACAGCTTACCACAGATACATCTCTGAGATTTCTGTAAACTATGCATAGATTCTTCTTTAGAATTCTCTAAAAAAGAAAACCAAAAATCATTTCCTAAGTTCTTTAATCATCTTAAATGGTTTTAGTATTTAAAAAAAACTTTGCAAAGTACTGACTTAATTCTGTTTACACTGAAGCTTGTAGCCATGCCACTAATTTTTAACTCCCAAATTTCTTCCACTTAGTTCATTCACTGTTAAAGACATTGATATTGATTTATCTACTGAACTAAACACACATTGAAGCAGAAGGTAAAACCACTACCATCACCACGAAATCCTACTGCTCTACATTTTATTCCATACTAATTTTGTGGCAGTTCCAAGAATAATTCCCTCAACAGCAATAAAAAACATGCCTTTCCTCTACAGTTTCTTATTAAAACTACTTTTCAGCAGTATAGTTATTAAAATAAACAATGACAGAAAGTCAAACTAAAAAACAGATTACAAGAAAAAAAATCTTGAAATTTCAAGTTCCATTTCAGAAATTAAAAGACTAATATAAAAAAAATGTTAATATAATAAAGGGGCTTATTCTTAAAATTATAATACCTTTGGTAAATTGGAAGGTTTATAACAGAGAAACTTGACACAAAATTCATAAATCTCTAAAAAATATTTTGGCTGATCAAAGCATCAAATTTGAACTCACAGTACGAGTGCTGGAACAAACTAGCTCCAAATCGGCAACAGGTTTTCAATTTCAGGGCATGAGAATAATGAAGTGCTCACTAAAATGCAGCAAAAGATTAATGTGCTAATCTCTGCAAAGTTACCAACATGTAAATTCACAAAGTACATCAATTCATTGCTATCAATTTCAGGAGCAATTTAAAAGTAGCCTACCTAGGCTCAGTAACACCCGGCCATTACATGTGGAAACAATTACAAACAGGTAACAGCAGTTCCAAATATTTGTTTAACCTGGATTCGATATCCATGTGCTATCTGAGGGGTCCTGTGGAACTCTGAATGAGGCATTAACCTCTCTGTAAGACATATGTAATACATTCTGAGTAGCTAATCAAGCAGTTTTCCTCCCAGTGTGTACACAGAATAACCTGTTTTTTACTCTGGCAAATAAAAATATACTTGTTTTTTCATGAATGTAGACTGAAAAGGGGTAAGGAAAGGGAAGACTCTGTGCATCGAGATGATCCAACACAACCCTTGCACTACCACACCTCATACGTTGGCTCTGTAACACCTCCACTGACTAATCCTTTAAATTATTATCAAGCACCCCCAGCTTTCACACCTGATGGCTACTCCAAAGATTGAGTATCTGAATAGATGCCAGAGAGTTGAGAGGCAAAAGGCTAGGCAGCAACATCCTGAAGACTCCCCACTCCAGCCAGAGCGCTGCTATATGCAATCACAGCCTGCAAAGCATACAGACAACAAGGAATAGTTGTATATTCAAAGAACAAAACTCAGCTATTGAGTTTGTGTGCTCAGTAAAACTCCACAGTATCATCTGGAAGGACTCAAGTCTTGTTGATTTTTTTGTTTGTTTTAAGATAGCACATGTTAACTATTATTCTATCAAGATGCATGACAGAAAATTAAAAAAAAATAAAGTTGAATACCACATTCCATAATCCAAATGTGGCTGTCCTAGTCTCTAAATGCTAAAAAGTCATCTGACATGAGCAGCGCCTGTGGCTTAATATCTTCAAGTTATTTAATGCAATGAATAGTGACTGCATCAGATTAAGATTCAGCCCACCTAGCTTCTAACAGAGCATGGAATGAGGAAGAAAGAGGAATTAAACACATATAAAAACATGAACATATTTCCGCATGCACAATACCAAATAGCTCAGTGAATTGTTTCGTAACAGACAGTACCAACATTTTTCATGATTCAGGAAATCTCTGTCATGCTAAAAAGACAACAAACTCCTACAACACCATCCTGTGCCTGTTTCTCTCGCTGCAAATCTATCAACGTCTGCCAGCAAGCACCAGCATCAGTACTCTGGCACTTCCCTGCGAATCAAACAGGTGCAGCAGGCTGATAGGAAAAAGATTGATGTTTCAGTCTTACACCTGCAATGCTGTTATTGTACTCAACTAACGCAATAAAGTGTAACACCAGTGTCCGGTGTCATTCATCACTGCAGTACGACAGTGTCAAGAAAAGAAATATGTTTTCTACTGACAGCTTGCTTTAATGAAAATATATTGCAATATTTAAAAAGTTTTCAAAGCTGACTTCTTTTTATGACAGGTGACATACTTATGACTGCTATTTTGATGAAAAATGTGAAACAATGACTTAATATTCATAGAATCATAGAATGGACTGTGTTGAAAAGGACCACAGTGATCATCCCCCGCACAGTTTCAATCCCCTGCTATGTGCAGGGTCACCAACCACCAGACCAGGCTGCCCAGAGCCACATCCAGCCTGGCCTTGAATGCCTCCAAGGATGGGGCATCCACAACCTCCTTGGGCAACCTATTCCAAAACAGCTTATATTCATAACAAAGAAATCAATGTAGTCTGCCTTCACAAATATTAATAGAATTAGAAAGGCAATTCAGTTACTTAAATACAAAAGACCAAAAAGCAAAGATTGTAGAAGATAATCTAAGGGAGCTTAGTAAGAATGCCTCAGGTTTACAATACTGGGAAATTAGAACAGTCATTGATGATAAAATAGACTTCACAAGTGACACTGCAGCTGCCTAACACAAAAGTTACGACATTCCATGTTTTCTTGTTCTCAATAAAACCAGATAGAGAGCAATGATAGCCAAATATATGGTGGAGTCATCACTACCACGATCTTCCCGGGATTTTGTTTCAGAAAAACACAGAATGAGGTTTCTTAGAGGTTTTGGGGGTGGAGGTTGTTTGGTACTGTGTTTCTTTTTGAAGTGTTAATAGATCAAGTAGAAAACTGCACTATGAAAACTTCCTTGATTTTTCACTTTTAAATTCACACATCTGAAACAACTCACTATTTCTGACCATACTGCAAACCACAGTAATAAAGACTGGGAGCAAAAAAAGAAAATTAAAACACTAAGCTTTCCCAAAGAAATTGCGTGAGAAGAATGACTGTCAGTCATAAAAGCTGACAGTATCATAACAGATGACAAGAAGCAGGTAACAGTAGAAGTACAAAATATGACCATCACTCTCTCACTACATTCTATTTATTTTAAATAACAGATGAACAGTCATTAATATTTACTGCATTTCAGATCAGTTAGATAACGCTATTAGCAGACTGAAGTCAGATTAGGCAGCAGCTGGTTAGAAGGATGTCATCTGTCAGTGGCTGTTCTTCTGAAAGCTACTTAATACTGTCAGTGAAAATTACAGTCCACAAATCAAAAGAACGTAAGTGCTGGAACAGAAACACATACGAAATCAGACAGTTCCCTCTGGATTTTCCCCATGTTCTATTACCTCCACAATCAATTCATGGTTCAAGTGACAGAAATTGCTGAGAAAGCAAAACACTGCTTTCTTTCTATCTGAGAACTATACTTTGAGCCAGGGGACATATTTTTAGATAATTAAAATTAATTTTCTTTCTCTTTTGTCAAGCAAGATTAAAATCAACCTCCTGTAAAGAAAAGAGCTCACCCAGACTCGCACTGAGTATCGCAGGGCAAAGACTGTTCCTTTTATAAAAGTGACAAATTTGTCAGTAGAAAATGTGATAAAAATTTTCTCAATCAGCAAAACTCTGTAACATCAAAACATGACTTTTTCTAATAGCATGAAAATAGGGGGAAAGGCCATGCAATCAGAACTTCAGTAACTATTCAAAGTTTTCATCTATTGCT
The DNA here is from genome assembly GCA_028571105.1 of Tragopan temminckii. Classification (NCBI taxonomy): domain Eukaryota; kingdom Metazoa; phylum Chordata; class Aves; order Galliformes; family Phasianidae; genus Tragopan; species Tragopan temminckii. The sequence continues at coordinate 901 of JAOWBP010051873.1, read as the reverse complement.
TTTACAACAATACATTAAAACTTCCAAGTTTGAAGCCAGACAACAGTCAAAGAGTTCCACAAAAACACAAACCATGACAAAACACTTGAAAGGTACTTTCAAGTCCTGGAAGTACTAAAACATGAGCATTCTGTTTCTATTAAAACGAAGGATATTGAGCATTTTGAAATGGAGTGATACCAATAGATCCTCCCTTTTTCTTTCTTTTTTTTCCACCCACTTTGTAGTCTCTCACCCCTTACTTTGAACAAGATAACTAAACTTAGAACGGGAATCTCCTACTGGCATTTTTACAGAGGAGGATGAAAGTGCATGTGTGTCTTCAGCTGCTTCATGGAAGGGCAGAGAGAAAAGAAAGCCGGATCTTTTGGTAGGTGGAGAGAGGAGAGGCAAGAGGGATACGAGTTGCAACACCAGGAACTCAAATGAGAGAACGCGTTTTCCACCATTGCAATGAAATACTGAAACAGGTCCCAGGAAGGCTGTGCAACCTCTGTCCTTGGAGAGACTAAGACCCAAACTGCACAGACCGTGGGCAAACCGTGGGCCAGATGACTCCAGAGGTCTTCTACAGCCTAAATCCTTCAGCAATTCTTCAACTCTGTTTTGTTTCCAACTTTCCTTGGCATGTGCCTACATAGCAACATTAGAACAAAAACTTCAACCATGGCAAAGAGTGAAGTTCAGCTGTAACAAGTTCAGAGAATGCACATAATCTATCAGCTCAGCATGCTACATTTGGCCAAAATTAACCCAGTTCTCTATGGGTCACCATCTGCAAAGCCATTCCCAGCATCCAGACTGCTCTATGCACCAGAGATCTGGGTCTCTATCCCTTTTCCCACCTTCTTCCCCCTGCAACCAGCAATATACCCCCAGTACTCCCACCACTCTCTACTGG
>JAOWBP010051872.1:0-13058 GCA_028571105.1 Tragopan temminckii | reverse complement strand
CATGATCAGAGGCCAGCGACAGACCATTACTCACAGACTGGCCCCTCTCAGCTCTGATGTTTGAACTCTTCATTCATCATCTGCTTCAGCAGCAATTTCTGGTTAACTAGAGGAACACTTTGCCATGGGATGCTATCACAGCCAGAATTTGACAGCAATTGCACATGAGATCTTTGTATGAACATTAGTAACATATTCAAGACGTTAAGGAGAAATTAAAAAAATTACTGTTCTACACGGTGCTTACTGAGATGCCTCAAGTTAGAGACTTCCTCTTTCATCCTGGGGTAGCTTCATGCTTCCTGCAGGGTTAAAGTAAGCCCACAAGGCAAACCAAAGCAGAGATGATATGCAGCAAGTTTGCACCTTATCTTACCCCACAGTAACACATTAATGTTGCCATATTCATAGAAATAATTATATTTAATACAGGAATTATTAATAATGCATTAGGCTGTCTAGAAGAAGTTTAAAATACGGTGATCTATTTCTCTGATTTAATAGGAGGAAAGCCTTAGACTTGGTGTGTTCTGACTTTCTGAAAGCAATGACAAGTAGGTAAATGGTAAATATCTTAGTCCCATTTGGCTGCAGTATTCTGACATCCAAAGAACTGTGGCACTCGAGGCTTTTCTTTTTTTTTTTTTCAGAGACTAAAGCTATTCTTAATAAATTTCCTGCATGGATGCTCATTGGGAATCCACTGTGGAAGTGGGTTAAATTAATTTGCACTACAACACTTATATCCTGGAACAGCCTCCATACCGCAGAGGAACAGTGATCCATTTAAAATTCACACATAGGTTTCATACAAATTAATGACTCCGTATGAACGAATCATTTTTACTCAGCCTCAGGGAGGAAAGACACACTTGTTTCCCCGCTTCAGCCCGGAGCTCTGCCTGCAGCAGCCTGGAGCTCCTTACCCCCCCCCGCCCCACTGCGGGTCATTGCGGGGCATGCCGAGCCAGCCTGGCTGGGGGATTTCCCTCAGCCCAGCAGTGCTCGGCTTCTTGGAAGCAGGAGCACATGACTGTGAGTGGAGAGACTGCTTACTGTCAGTGCAATTAAGTGTGTTGGTAACTGAAACTGCATCACGTAATTAAAGCAGCACGAAAAGCAACTCCCTGTAACGCGACGCCTAGGGCCTGGCTGGGGCCTCAGGCTGGATTGAGCTGTGTTGTTGCAAGGGGCAGAGGCTGCACAAAACTTGGCCCTGGCACAGAGCCCCATATCCGGGCATGGAGCTGTAGGGACAGTGGTGGCCCTGCTGCCTCCCCGGTGGGAGCTGCGCAGCTGCCACAGCATTGCTGGCCTAGACCTTTTTGTGGTGGTGCTACACCCAAATCTCAGCATGGCAAAGTCAGTGGAATTCCTGAGAACGTGAACACGCACACACAGCCATTAATCTCTCCCAGACACGCACCAGCTCCACCAGCTGCATGCTCATGCCTGTACGGACAGTTGCCTGCTGCCTCTCTACGTCCACGTACAGGCATAGGGTGCCACTCACCAGAAAACACGAGTCACACAAGAGGTGTGGGGCTTTCTGCACTTGCAGGCTGACATTCCTTCCCCTCAGATGTGGGAATGTGATGTACATGTGCTTTCACTTTTGCATTCAGCTGACCTACTTTGTAAGTAGTCACTTGTAATTGTGTTGCTTTCCCAGCTGATTCTGAGTCCAGGCTTTCAAAAACAAAGCAGTTTCTTAATACTTCTAATGTCCCCCTGCTGATGCCGCACGTACACCATTTGTTATTCAGTAAACCCCTATTACAGAAACTTGCTGTTCTCATCGCACTGATCCTTGACATCACTGCTGGCCAGGATCCTGACTGTGATGAAAAAAACAATACTGTCAATGTGCTTGCAGGCATTCACATTGTCACAGGCAATGTAGGGGGGGAAATCCAAAATATGCTAAAAAACCTAATGAATGGATCATTCCTTTCAATAGGGCACGCTTTTCATCCACCGAACAGTACGTGCAGTGAACTGGCCACATAAGTGGTTTACCTTCAGTATGTCCAATATTTAAATTATAATGAATAGTAAATGAGCTACTGATGAATTGAACATGCAGCTTGCTTGGTCACAGCGACTGCCGTAGCTTGGAGCACTGCGGCATTCCAGTGAAACTCCAGCACAATCTCGGAAGAAGAAAAAGGAAATGCATCTATTCAGTTGTGTATTGTGTATTGTTCAGATCTGGCAGTGCTAACAGGAAATGGGAAGAAGAGCCTTAATTTTCAAGTAGTATTTCCCAAACCATTTGAGAATCTATGACTCCTGGAGTGTAGGCAAATTTACATAGCAATTCGTCAGTGGTAGTGCTTCAAAGGCAGCATCTGTGTGAGTAAGCCTCATATTTGCATGTGCAAACAGCACTAGCACATACAAAGTGCAGGCCTAAGTCTTTCAGAAATGCATGCATGCTTTTATGCAGCTAGTATGCACATAAATTACTGATTGTACTTCCATATACCAACCCTTTTAATTTGTATAGAGATCACTGTTTAATTATCTGTGCTACGCTATAATTTAACTTCAAGAAAATTTGTGCTATAACAGTACATATAGGTGTCTAAACGCTTATGTATATACTCCTTATAAACAGGAATATTAGCTGATGTATACAGCATATGAAAAAACAGTAAGGAAGTCTAGGATTTGCATAGTGTTGCATACAAAAATTGTATGAGTATCCCCATTTTATTTTATTCTATTCTTTTCTACAGTGAAATTAAAGCTGAGGTACAGCATGGCATCTTTCCTGGCTGGGAAAACATCTTTCCAGTTCTGCTGACAGCCCCTACCTCCAGTCATATACGCACAGATTAAGAAGAGAAGCAGTAAGGCTTGTACAGAAAAGAAAGGGCATTTCTGTACTTTCCTGAGAGACTTAGCAGCCTTGTGATCATACAAAAGCCCAGTAACTCTGTATGTTAGGCTCGCTAAGGCTGAAGTTAGAAGATCACTTATTTTAAGGGATGACAGCAACCCACCTAAACCACAGTGATGAAATATTCCTGTATGTTAAGCCCCGCTGTTGATACTCGCTCATCCAAATATTGAACAATCACTTTCTTTATGATAATCTTTTTTCCTTCTCAGCTGAGCACTCACAAACATTTAACGTGTTTCCTAACACCTTTGCGAAGTCATCATGGACAATGTTCTCAGCCCATTCTCAGCACAGAGAGGTAAGAATGGGCTGGTGATCCAGCCGTACAGTTCCCAGGTCCCTGCTTCTCTCTTAATGCCCTTTGTGGGCTTTTCAGGAACTGTAGTGGAAGACTTCCATCCCAGAACTAGTTATATAGTGCATGCTTCTGAAACACAAGAAAAATGTCTTTTCCATACCAGTCAGCAATAAACCACAGCAAGACTGATGCAGCCTCCTGCTGCAACTCCACACGCAGCAGCTCCGACATCCCCTCACTCAAGCACCTCTGCTATTGAGCAATGAATGGTTAATGTGGAAAATAATTCTTTCTTAACTCTAGCAGCTGAACTCTTTGCACTCTGCAGCATGAGACTGGATCATGCTGTTCATTACCTTATCTTCCTCAACTACATGTTACTAATGGTCTAAAAATTAGCCAGGCCTTCTGTGAAAATCCACCCACTCAGCCGGTACTTTTGACTCAGCTGAATGGCAATGTTAGGACTGACACATTTGAAAACCCCATTTATCTTGCCAGTGCAAAAACAAAGCACATGCTTACAGAACCATCACGCACAACAGAGTTCTGTTCAACAGCTGGGACCCTTAACACCACTGTAATACAAGCAAATAATTTAAATACGTGCCTAGGTGCATTGGAGGATATTTTCCAGTCTCTGACTGCAATCACCTGTGACAATTTAACTCTGTAAGATGCTGAGCACTGCCAGTGTGAAGCTCAGCCCTATGGACTTCACTATGAGATAAAGACGGCCTGTGTTCTAGCAGAAAGCAAGAATTCTCTCTTTTTTTCTCCTAAAACTCTAAACTACATATAAGTTCATTTCAAACCACAGCCCTTCAGCTTCAACAGATTCCCTGACACAGTGTAGGGAACTCAAGCAAAACATAATACTCCATACTCTATAAAAAACTGGGGTTGTTCTTCTAGTCCAGAATCTAAAACACCACCTATGTTACTGGCAATTAAATGCAGAATTTCAATGAATTGCTGTATTCTACAGAATTAAATGAAGTAAGCATCTAAGAAGCCAAAGGAGCTTTTACATCATTTGTCTTGACAGTGGTTCTCCAGGTTTATTCCCAACTCCATTTGAAACTTACGGTGACAAATGTGGCAGGAAAAAAAATGACTTTGGACCTGTTACTCATAGCACTTGGAAAGCTCAAACATTTGGGACAAAAATGCAACAGTGCACAAAGTAGTTTCAGGCAAAAGTATGGTTGCAACAGTCACCACAAATTGAGTACACATACACAGCTTGAACATCCAGAGTTGGAAAGACTTTTCTCACTCAGGCACCTGCATGAAGAAGTGATTAACATGCAAGAAGGTCTTGGGGTCCAGCTGCTGTGTGCAAAGACATCACCTGAAACATCTCATACACAAGAGATTCCTCTGCTCAGGTATAAGGTGCCTGCTGACGGTGGGCAGCTGGTTATCAGACCTGCTCTAAGCCTTCAGCTTCCCTAGCTAGGCAGTGCTTTTCTCTTCTACTGCTCTTGGCTACGGGCAGAAAGGAGTCTATTCCTTTCTATCTTTTTGTTTGAAGTGTAGTTGCTGCCTTATTAGACTCTCATTTAACAAAAATAACAGTCTTAATAGGCTGAAAAACTGGTCTCTGGAATTGCCCTCAGGCCTCAGGGTAAGTCACTCAAGAGGAATGGGTCCTCAGATTGCTTCACTTGGGACATAGATACCCGTCATTAGCTGATGCTGAACAACACCCAGAACTGCTGTATGACTGATGAAGACGTAGGATATGGTAGGTGAGGGAAAGGGCAGGGTCTCTGCTGCCTGGGCAGGGCGTGTGTTGGCCCTTACTGATTTCCTGTAACCAAAAGGGCTGCACTTCTGCTTTCCTTCTTGTGGCTTTTGTCTAACAGGAAAGTTGCCTTTATGCCTTCTTTGGACAGTGAACATTGGCCGCTTGCATAAACTTTAGGGGTACCTCTAGTACCTCAATCTGCCCCCTTCTTCGTTAGATGTTTGCTCATTGCCTCTTTTCCTTCCTCTTCTTCACTTCCTTGCTCTTGCAAACACTAATTGAATGGGGAAAGTGTCCAGAAAGGAACTTCAGACAGGGAAGCATCCAATGGTCCTTTAGCTATGGGTAACATTTACGGAACCTTCTGTTAATCAGAGATGATATTTCTTAGTGCAATGTCATACATCCCCTGTTGCTGCTTGTTACTTAATCTTGACTTCCTCAAATGGCTCCCAGAACTGGGTAACAGCTTTCCTGAAGGTGACAGAAGCAAGGAAAGATAGCGTTTCAATGACAAAAATGAAAAGCTTCAGTTTATCAGCAGGAGCTCTGACCCACGTCCACCGATGTTAGAAGCAGTTGACTTGGTTCTAGTGCACGTAAAATGGACTCAGCAGAACTAGCTGAATATTGCAGAAATTCAAACCTTTCATAGTATTTATCCCTCTTTCTATCTGCCTTCCTTCCTGAGCTCACTAGAAATTAACAAGCAAACAATTAAATGACGCCATTTACTGCCAAAAGCGACCATTTTTGGACATTCAACTCGATGGAGAGTGTCAGACAACTATGAGATGAGTAACTTTAACCCGAAAAGCTCCACTGAGAACAGGCTTGGTAGTCTGTTTCTTATCGCTGACACGTTATTAGGTTATTAAGGAACTGTAAACATCTGACATTCTTTGTGCTCCTGAATGGTGATTAAAACTTTCCAAAAGTGCTTCGACTTGCAGCATGTTATTAGTTCATACAAGTGCTATGTACAGATACAGATTTTCCTGATCTACTGGGAAGAGAGAAGAAAGTTTCAGAACTTTCCTGTGCGACAAAAGAATCAAAGGTAGGACAGGAAGTTGCCTATGAATTTTGAACTGATGCGACAGCAAACATTGGAAGGAGGATCATTCTGCAGAGCTACATCCTTAGTGTGCTTTAAGGAAGTGGGGCAAATACATCTCTACTCTCAGGAGGAGTATGGAAAGGGAAGCATTGAAGGCATCTCTTCTCAGTACTGACAGTAGTAATCTCAGCTATGTAGAACAGCCCCTGTGTTGCCAGCAACTCTAGTTAGAAAAGGGAAGCATTAAAAATCACACAGCTTATGGTTCCTTGTGCTTATTCGTCACAGACATCTTCCCAACCTTCAGAATTCACAGTCTTATAATGGTTTTCATTAGTAGTCTTGGGAATAGCATATTGTACAGAAGCCAAAGCCCCAGCAGAATAAAACACGTCTTACCAACAAGAGTGAATATGAAGTACCCCTACAAGCCAGACACATCTCAGAGCAGCTGCTTGTTGTTTTTCCTTGGCATGTGTTTTTTTGGACATGAGACACCTTCATCTTCCTAAACCCCAAACAGGCAGAAGAACAGAACACACTGTGCCTGTTGTGGGCCAAATCCTCTGCTAACATAAATCAGACTCTGCTATTCAAATCACTATAGATGATGTGTCTGATACCGACTGGGATTATGACCTCTTACACCAGCCTCTCACACATCTAAGACATGAGTTACATTAACAGATATCGCTTTGCTTCACAAAATAACACAGCTCTAAACACAAAGAGCTCATGCTCTATAAGGAGGCAGGGTCTGTCAGTTAATGAGGATACTACACAAGGGTCTGTGGATTTTGTGGATTCTTAAATTATTATTTTAGATTTAGAACAGATTTTCCTAACATTCAAGACTCTGTGGAGACGACAGTTGGCAATGTAACTTGGAATCCCATAAAATGAATCCTCCATGCATGTACGTCTCACTGAGATTCACTTTGAATCAGTAGAGCCTTTACTTTACAATCAGAGAACAAGATAAGAGAGACCTTAATATATAAACAACTTATTTCTAAAAAAAGGTAGCTACTTTATCTCAACTTCAGTATAAAGGTTTCTTGGATTTAAGGATAGAGTGCAGATATGTACCTGTTATATTCCTGTTGGTCAAAGAGGAAGCTGTCAGATTATTTGCATTTTTATTACAGCTTTTAAAAACACTGAGATCTTGCTGAAACAGAAGCCAGGCCTCACTTTCAGCAACTGACAGTCATGCTGCCAAGAATATGAAAAGAAAGATCTATGTTTGATGACAGATACAAGGTCTAACATCTCTTAGCCTAGAAAACAGGCTGGAAGAAATAGTAAGGAGTCATCTTGTTCATCCCAGCAGCTCTGGTTGCTTATGTGAATGTCTGTCTGTTAGTGAGTTTAGGTAGGTTGGTTGGTGTGCTGCAACAATTCTGGCAGGATCATGGCAGCATTTCCAAAACTATTAATTAGCAGATTAATCATCAGTGGAGCTAGGGTATCTTGTAAACTGATGCCCCACTGACCCTGATGAATTACTTTTCCATAAATAAAATGCAAACCTCACAAGTTTCATTGGTCTCCATAGGGCAAATTTTTTTCCTTTGTTTGGGCAGATAAAACAATTATTCAAAATGGTATAAAAACATTTGCTTAACACTTAGCAGGTAAAATAGAAATCAGTATTTTCAGAGAGTTTTCCATACCACATTTATGCTGCTGAAACAAAGCGCACAAAATACTCAAGTAAAAATGTCAAACCATTTGCAGGCTCTGCTGCCATTTGCTTGTAGCCTTGAACCTTAGAATCTAGTTTGTTTAGAGAGGAAATGTTGACAAGAACACTGGGATTTATTCCCTGCTTACTGTTGTGGTTTAACCCAGCAGGTGGCTGAGCACCACACAGTGTTCACTCACAGTTTCCTTCCCAGGGGGATAGGTGAGAGAATTGAAAAAAAAAAAAACAAGTAGAATTTGTGGGTTGAGATAAAACTACTTACTAAGATAGAGAATAGGATCATAGTTATAACTATATGTATATATATGAATACATATAACAAGTGATGCACAAGCAATTACCCAGCACCCCCTGACTGATGCCCAGCTAGCTCCTCAGTGTGCAGAAAAGAGCGAGATGAACACCCACCACCTTCAAAACTCCTTTCACACGATGTCGTACAGCATGGAGTATCCCTTTGGCAGGTTTAAGCCAGCTGTCCTGATTCTGTTCCCTCCCAGCTCCTTAGGCCCTTTACTGATAATGGCCTTGGCTCTGTACAGCACTGCTTAGCAGCAACTATCAACATCAGTGTTTTATCAACATCATTCTCCTAGAACCAAAACATGACAAAATACCAGACACTCCAAAGAGAACAATTCCATCCCAGCTGAAACTAAGACATTTATTTCAAAAGAGGACTTTTAACTTCTACCTGATGAGCAAATAGACTGATCTTGCATTAGTGGAACATCTGCCGAATAGTACACACAGCTGGGCGGCACATCGCTTTTACCATATTGTGAATGCAGCACAGGATACAAAGCTGAGCAAAATTTCACTTATACAACTAGTGGTTAACTCTGTGCCAATGGTAATTAGCTTCTGTAAAGAGTTTATAACAAGAAACCACAAAACAGTTTTATTCTGACGAAACTGATGGGAAAAACCCATTTGCGTCTGTCCATGGGGTGTGAGCTCCAAGGCTTGGCAGGAGAATTGAGACACAGACTTTCAGGCCAACGGCAAAAAAATTCTTCACTGAACTAAAAAGCAGCTTCCTTTTTGATAATTATTTGTATAACAGCAGCATCTCTAGTCCTAGTCAAGGATAAGGGCTCCTGGTTCTAAGAATGAAACAGCTAAATATAGGCAGGACCTTGCTCCCAAGCACGCATAGTCTCGTGCCCTGATTTAGCAAACACTTAAGCTAAATCCTTATTATATTTATGCCAAGGGGATTGCTGTCAAAATTAGGTGAAATTTTACAGAATCAGAGTCTTAATTACTAGTTTTAAATGGTGCTAATTAATAGTTTTGACCCTAAAAGAGCAGTGAGTATATGCTTAACTGTGCAAGTTGGACTAATTAATTTTGGTGAGATTACATCCATTTGTAAACTAGGGAAACTGTTGCCAATTTGTAGCATAAATGCTCGCATTAACATTACAGTGTGCTGGAATAGGTATTCTGTTCTGTCCTCCTTCTGTTAGCACACAGCATATAGAAGCCCCCACCAAAGGGGCTCACTGCATTAAGTCCTGGGCAAATACCAAGCTCCTCATCTTACAGTGGGACCAGATAAAGGAAAAGAAGTGAAAAGATTCACAAAGTTAACTTTATCTAGCTACCAGTGGCTGCATACCAGATCCTGTATCATAGTTGTCATTAAAACACATCAATAGATGGTACTTCTCCTCCCCCCACCCACAAAGAAAAAAAAAACAAAAAAAGACATAATATAATCTGGGTTTCTTGGAGAAAGTGTACAGAAAAACAGGCTCTTGCCAGACTACCAGGACTGGAATTCCCCAGTAGAGGAAGCCACTTCAGGAAGAGATCATGATGGATCTGAACCTGGGGAGAAACTGGGCATTGCACAGTTGTGTGCTCCTGCCCTGCCTGTGCCAGATGCAGGGCTGACACAGCCAGCTTTGGTGGGGTGCTGCCTCAGAACTTGTAGCAGTGGAACTGCATTGCAATGCCTTTAAGAAATCATGTTCTTAGAATTTGTGCCCTCTTGGCCTGATAGTCTGACAATTTATGTTGTCTTTTGTATAAGGTGCTATGTTGACCAATCAAACTGCTCATTGGGCAAAACTCCAGCCCTGCCTTCTGCTCTCACCTCTCTTGCTGGCAGGGCAGCATCTACTAATTCCACAGATTTAGCTGATCTCCTAATTTCACAGAATGAGTCCTGACGTTCTACAAAAGAAAAATCTTAAACAAAATGTGTAATTCGACATACCTTTGGATACATGCATTTTTCTTAATGCAAAAAAAAAAAAAGGAAGTGGGCATGGTAAAGTAAGTATTTTATTAGCTATATGGGAGATGTGGGTTCAGTATTTGGTTTTTTCTGACCAAGCTCTATCACCAGTTCTGTCATCACATTCAAATTACTACTCCTCCTTCTGCTTTTGTTTCTCCTCTCACTGTTTCATTCATTTATGCTGTAGTTTCTCTTGACTTATTTTCAATAGTACATAGCAACCAGGTCCCAGACTCACTCTGGGATTTTGAAACAAGCAGTAATTAAAATCTGTACTGTTGTTCCTTGGCATAAATGCACTCCCTGCCAGTTTAAATAAGGCAGAAAAAAGAGCTTTTTTTCCTACAGTCCTGTGTATCTAGAGAGAGGAGCAGGTGATTAGACCCCTGGGTTCTGTACCAGTGCTCTGAGCAGAAAGTTTAGAATTCAGAAATAGTACTGATGACCTGTACCCCTGTTGACAGGAAAGCCAGCTCATTCTTGTGCTTCTGTAGACCATCACAACCAGTAGGTCACAGACTTTCAAAATTTGTTAATGGTGCAAATCTAATCCTGGCTTAAACATTTTCTGTCCAACACCGACTACAGCCCTAAAAATCTAATCTTAGAAGTGACTTTATGTAACAGCAATGAAAGAAAGACTAGCTGTGGGCTATTAGTCATTGGCTTGTTGCTATCCGATTTTATTAATAGGAAGTGGCACTGGTACCTTGTTCTGAAACTATGGGAAAGTCATTAACTTTGGCTCCAAAACCAAAACCTGTTGCATTCCCTTTTAACATCAGCCAGGAGTTTGTGATTAAAAAGACGTATAATTGAAAAAGTTCTAACAGGAAACTGAAGAGAACCCCTAACCAATTTAATCCTGAGCTTTATTCCATTGAGAAAACAGTAAAGCTTTAGGCTCTATCTTTAGCTGATTCTAAACAGAGTGCCATTAAATCTGGTCCCAGTGAGTGTTGCAAGAAAGCAGATGAGGAGAAGAGAGTAAAAAAGAGCAAATGGCTGAGCTCCTAAAGGTATGGAAGAGCTTTCTCACTGCATCTTCAGTTTCCAGGAGACAGGGAGTATTCTCTGTCTGCATATGCTAAGGGCATTCTATCCTCGGGCAGGGAGCATCTTCAGGAAAAGCATTATGCTCAGCTCCTGGGAGGGCCCATTTTGCCTGTCACAGAAGCACCAGGGTTAGCTCAGCGGAACAAGGTCATCCTGCTTCATTCTGGCAGGCTCCTCATCCTCAGAGAGAGGGAGGAATCAGCCCTCTGCCTGGTTATAAGCTCCTGCAGCCTGGATGAATGGATGTGTATGCAGCCCAGCCATTCAGATGGAAGAGTGGGCCAGGCTTCAAGGAGAGAGGAGGAGACACAGGCAGAACAGAACAGACATAAGGACAGATTTTAATTCCAAGTCTGAACTAAAAGCTTGAAATAAACTGTGTGGGACCACTAGGTTCAGATTCTGCAAGTATGTGGCTCTGGGACCATGAGCCATGTATTAGCCCATCCATGGCACAGGTCCAGCACTTACAGTATATTTTTGTTTCTTGTTGCAGTTACTTACTAAGAGCAACCACAAAAGCAACAACAATATCTACCTCTGACTCTTTAGAAAGGTTTAAGGCTACTTTTCTAGATCCATCTTGAAGTGATAGGTATTTTCAGTAGAGAATAAATAAGTAGTGCAGCTTTCCATGACAGCCACCATTATCGTAGCTCAGAGCTGAAATGGATAAGCCGTGTGGGTTCAAGCAGAGTGGATTCCTCACCAGAATGAACACCGTGGCAGGTATCTGCACAATTCTGTGCACTCTAACCTGTTTACTGGTAGAAGTCTAGAAAGTCAGTTAGGGTTACCAGCTAGTCAGCCCTCTGATAATCTTCATTGGGCAACATATGCTCAGGGCATCACTGCTGAGTTTTCATTATCTTCTTGCTAAGATATGTCAGTGTGCAGGAAGCAGCTTTGGGGACAGACAGGGAAAGATGCTGGAAATAATGTGAAAGGAAAAGAGGGCAAGAATGCACTGCTGTGATGTTTCTGGGTAAACAAAGACAGCAGCAATGGAAGCTCCTCTAGCTGGGACATTAGCAGAGCCTCAGCAAATTACTTTAGCACTAGAAAATATACATGGAATAGAAACAAGGCATTCAAAGCAAGGACATGTTTAACTAGGCAGAAAGCCGAAGTTATTTAAGAAGTGGAGTTGGTTCCAGAGTAGCTAATTCATGGCTCCCTATCTTCCTTTGGCAGGGGATAGCTGCTTAAAGACCACTTGATGTATGTCTGCTGCTTCCTCCCTTCTCCCCTCAGTTGTATGCCTGGCAGGAAACAAAAATTAGCTCTATTGCAAATGACTCCCATTCCCAAGGGGCTGCGGAGAAACATCTCACAGCTTATTGGGCATCTATATGATGACATGCTGGCATTCAGAAGTGGATGAATATTTGCACTTGCTCTAAGATTAGCTATATGCTAAAACATTTGCTGGAATACAAATCCCAGCAACAAGTTTTTTTTTGTTTTGTTTTTTTTTTTCATTACATTTCTGTGTTAATAAAAAGTCTAGTAAACACAGATACATTGTCATAAAAACACTTTGCAAGCAGAACTTTATTTGCTTTGCAAAACACAACAGGCTACAAATTTTACTGCCTGTAACATTTTTTGTTGGAACAAGTCTGCTATAGATTTTGGGGGAGATAACAACAGGTTTGATGTCCACAAGGTATAATGTATTTTCCTATTCTCTGATAGTTAAATTGATTTTTTCCACAGTTCAGTTAGCAGAGCTGATATGATGTGGACAAGAGATACAAGAACATCATGCTGGACAATTCTGTCACAAAGTAAGTTCTGGTTTATATTGATACTTAAAACAAAGTTGGTCCTGTTTATTATGCCTCATCACTTGTATCTCTTACATTCACAATGAGTTCTGTATTTGCAAAATGACAGGAATTGCTCTTTGGATGACTTTTCTTTATTTCCTTGATCGTCTGAATTTACAGACATAGAGAAAACAAGAGCAGTATGGAAGGATCAGAATCAGGGAATAGACTTCCACATTCTGACTTGACTCT
>JAOWBP010051871.1:0-14370 GCA_028571105.1 Tragopan temminckii | reverse complement strand
AACGTAGGCAGGAACGGTAGTCCCAGCGAATATGTTTTGAATTTCTTCTTGCCGGCCAATATTTTCGTAATTGTAATTGAACAATCGATGGCACTTATCAACATTAACAACGTTGTTATACACAACAATAGGGTTAACAATGGGCCTAGATGCCCATAGCGATTAGGCGTTAATCGGACCATGGTTTGGTTGGTGGATTACATCACATCAAAACAAAATCACAACGAGCAAACACACCAGCAAGCAAACAGCCAACAGTGAGCATCACAGTGACGAACCGTCTGGCCAAATAATCTTGCATCTAGACATAATAGGCACATTTCACTCTCACTTAGTCGTCGTATTTTAGTTGCTAAAATTATTACTTCACTAAAAATTTAAGAGAAAGTTTACCAAGAAAGAGAAACCGAAACGATGCTGGAACAGTCACATTGTGTGTCTTTCTCTCTCGTTATTTTTCTCGAACTCTGACACCAACATGGTAAAATTTGACCGGTGTTGTTTGTTAGTAGCTACCTGTCAAACCAGTTGCCATTAGTGTTGTTTAGATGAATCTCTAGGAGGATGCTAAATATAGGACATTACAGCGCTATGTTTTAACACAGCTAACTACAAAAGTAGGTCAACCACTTGTTGTTGTCTGTTTCGTTATCCCAATGACAAACACACAAAAAATGGTAAGATTTTAGATGACTTGAAGCTACATTCAATAAAGAAGAAAACATTTAGCACCTGCTATAGATATCTCACTTTGTTTGCATATTCAGTCATTAATACAATCGATTACAGAACGATACTATCGATTGTATTTTAAATCGAATCTTTACAAAATGATTCGATTCGAACGTTAAAAAGTTTAAGTTAAAGTTTCAAAATAAGAAAATTCTTATTTTTTATTGTTTTTTAATTTGTGGCAGATTTTTGTCAAAATTAATCATCAAGAAATGGAATGTTATAATTGTTCGTCGTTGTTGTTGTTATCATTTTGTTTGTTTGATGTTTTTTCTTCTGGAGTTGATGATAAATCTGTTTGCTCAGCTGTTGATGATGTGTCACTGTTTGGATCAATTATGGTTGTCACATTTTTGTTGTTGCTGCCAGGAATGCTACCTGTTGCATCAGCTGATGATGATTCTGCCATCGAAGATGATGATGTTGGTGGTGAAGATCGATTCAAGCAAATTCCCTCCAAACATGCTTGACATAAGTATTTGTTGTGTTGTGTTCGTGGTTTGCCCATGCGTCGTTGTCGTTCAAATTTGGTCTTCTCAAAACCATGGAATATTTGTCCAACACGATTGTATAGATTGACTAGGACCTAGACAAATTGATTAAATTTAATTGTGATTTTGTGTTTGGGAGCTTACCTTAGTAACTTCTTCTGGATACCACATTGGTTGTTCGAATTGGTTGTCTTGTTTGCAAGATTCGCATCGCTGTCCAAACAGTTTGATGGCCACAATTCCAACATTGAAATTTGGTGGCAATAAATTAAACCAGAACACTACACGACCTTTCATCGATGTCCAACTGTGGCTACATCGCTGTTTCAAAAAAATATTGATCATTCTTCATCATTTCGTCTGTCTCTCAACAACATACCTCACAACAAAAACGAACTTTAGCCGAATCGACAAACATGTGCAATTTACAACTGGCCAATGTGTTTGGTTTCTTATCCACCGGCTGAATGGACCAGAATTCAGTGTAAAAATTGGAGAATATCCTCCTAAACTCGGACATCCAAACACGTTCCATTCCACTTAGATGCAAAATGCAAATTTAAAACAATAAAACACCGTGGTTAATGTTTGTTGATGATAGATGACAGCACTCACACTTACAATGATTGATTCCATGGTACTGGTTGATAATATACACCTAATTGGGCGTAGTAATTTTTCCATGGCATTATTGGCACGATTGTTGGTATAGTTGGTAGGTGTGGCAGGTGGGCCGGTTGTTGGTGCTGGTAATACAACATTGCACCTGCAGCTGTCAATGGTTGGACAGCACCACCGATTGCTGCTACAGCTGATGAACTGGCAGACTGAGAAGACAGGGCAGTGCTGGGCGTGAATGATGAACACAACGATTCCATTGATGAACACGAACTAGACAATTCGGGATCGAGTCTAGAACCAGATGGCGTGGAACTGCCACTGCTGTTGTTCGTTTCCATTGGTTTGACTTGACCACTCATGCTGCTGGAAGAGGATGAAGATGATGGCGTGCTGGGGGAGGAACACGACGCACACGAACATGTGTTGCTGCTAACAATTGCAGATGGCGCTTTAGATGGTGATTGCGACCAACACGGCCAACAACAGGATGTGGTGCTTGTTGTTGGTTGAAGGATCGGATCAACCATAACTGGCTTGTGGTCGAATTTGGTGGCAGCAGATGCCGTATAAAGCAACGATGACGATGATGATGTGTGGTGATGAGTCTGGGCGGGTATCCCAAAAGCGTGGTGATGGTGATGGAAGACATAGTGATGGTGCAACACTAACGCTGATTCCGGTTTAGTGTTGGCGTCTGATGGTGACATTATTGATGAGATTGGTGGTGCTATTGGTTGCACATGATTCGTGGTAAACAATGTTGATGATGATGATAATGATGAAGGGTTATTTAAATAATAACATGGGTTAACTACTGCCGAGGTTGATGATAATGTATGTGGTGGTGGTGGGGGTGGGGCGCAGTGCGGCAGTATAAGCATGCTTGATGATTCTACTAGTTATTTTTACATAGATATGGACATGGACACACACCTAACACCAAACATCGATGATGAATGAACAATTTGAAAATTAAAATTACATTTGGATTTGTCGAAATCGAAATGGAAAAAAATGTTTTTTTTTAGCAGCTTTTATATTAGACTAATAAGACAACAATATGATGATGAAGACCAGAAGACAAGATCATCGTAATGATGAAGAGAAGTGAGAGGGAGAGATGAGACAATCATCATCATCTAACATTGTTATTGGATCACGATGACAATGCAAGCATCAATCAGCATTTTGTGGAGCAATTAACACACAACACTTGCAGACGATATAATAAAATAATAATAATAGTATGTTTGGTAAGTAACATGTTGTAATTAATAATAATGGTGTTTTAATGATGTCTGTATCACATTCATTTATAATTATTTGTATTTATGACAACCGTGGTGTTGGATTGCCACCAACACATCATCACAATAAGACAGTAGGACACTGGCTCACTCCTAATCGAGAAGGGTGTGATAATATATCACTTAGACCTTAGATGCTTGATTTTATTAGTGGGACATGGGCAAGTATGGCAAATTGACAAATGACTAGCATTATCATCTATTTGTTTTTTTTGTTGTTGTTTAACTTGTATTGATAACCTCAAACACACACACACAAACCCTTTTTGTCTAAACGGTTTTATGATAGTCTCAAAAAAATTTTATTATAAAATATATTATGATGAGAAGGATTAAATTAAATTAAATTTAATTAAAAATTACCAACATTATGATCTTCATAATTATTATTAAGCAATTGAAAAGGAAAATGTAATAATTTAAAAAAAAAATTTTGTGCAAGTGCAAATAACAAAATGACACCGTTCTCTTGTTTTTAAAAAAAAATTGATAATGATTACCTGAAATAATCCCAATAAAAATCAATCAATCAAACATTGATTTTTATAATCTTAAAAAAATTTGAAGTGGACACTTGAAAACTTCCCCAGCCACCACCACAAACATCACAAAAATATAAGGAAAAATATTAATTAAAAAGAGAGAGACAAGTTTGTTGAGACAAATCCAGGAAGTTAATGATGAAACCTGGATGCTTACAAAATATCAATTTTAATGATGATGTTATTTATGGATTATAAGTTGATTTCAAATTGGGAGAGAGAAACAGGCACAAGTTCATCAACTTTCACTTTCATCACTTGTTTTGTGTGTTGAATTCATCCAGGAAAACAAAATGTGAGAGAGAGACCTAGTTTGCATTACAAACCCAAATAATCGTCCAACCAGCCATTCAACTTGTCATTATTGTATTGAATTTTTGCTACTGGTTGTTGTTGTTGTTTGCTTGCATATTTGTCATTGAGAAATGTGTATTGGTGCATTTGTTATTGGTGGCTGGTTTGATTGTGATCATTTTATTTTAAGAAATGTATCAATTTTTTTTATTGATTTGATTTGATCTTATCATCATAGTGAATGTTATTTGGTGAATAAATATCATGTTACCATCATGGTTGGATTGTCATTGAAGATGAACATGCAATGTACATCTGACACCACCAACACACCACACCACCAACAAACCAACATCCAACAACCAATCATCAATAACAGATTTATTTCATTTTTCTCATTGATTCATATTTTATTATATGCCGGTAGATTCATCCAGTTTTGGTTTAAAAAATAATTGGTGAAATGTTACCTCGTATCAATATATAATCATCAAACAACAAGTTGAACCAATCTCACTCGCTCTCTCTGATAACCAGATTTTTTTCCTGTACGAATTTGGGAAAATTTTCATGAACAATCAACCGGGCGACTAACAGGCACCGAGCAGTAATCATATTTTTGATTATGATTGCTGCTGTTGTTTATGATGATCATTGATGTCTGGTACTTGCATGGCTGCTATGATACGATACACCAGCATTTGATATGACCACAACTAGTTTTGTCACTCACATTTACTATGGCATGTTTTATGAATGAAACTTTGTCTTTCAAACCAATCAAATTCACATTTTTCGTTTTGCTAATCAAACAAACAAACAAATTTAATAATTTTGTTTTATTTAATCAATCATTTTTTAAATCAAATTCAAATCATGGTTAAATTATTCTTGATGGTGATGATTTTTTTCTTGATGATAATCGATTAATCAATAATTGATTATAAATCAACATTTTTTTTGGTAGGCGTGTCTTGTTAGTTTTTTTGGTGGGCGTGTTTTTCATAAATTTTTAATTTTTGGGGGCATGTGTTAGTGTTGGGCGTGCGCTAACTCTCTACTTAATATATTTTAAAAATGGATTATTGCATTGATTTGTTAGTGTTTTCATTGGTTGTTGGTTGGTCATCGTCGTTTGTGGATGATGATGTGGATGGTGATGATTGCTTATCTATGCATTTCGTGTTATGTTCTTGTTGTTGTTCTTGTTCCAGAATTGGTTTAGAATCCTGTTTATGTTGTTGTTCGTGATTGCTGTTTTCAGTTGTAGTTGTAGTTGTTTTGCTTGTTTGTTGGTTTGTTTCTGTAACATCCTCATCACTACGTTTTTTACCCCACATTCCTCTTAACTTGTTCCAATGTGATGGCATGGCTGAACGTTTTCCTATTGTAATTATAATGATATGTTATGTTAGATGTAATGTGCTTTGTTGCACTAACTTTTTCCCCAAGCCGAAGACATTTTGTTCCAAGTTTGGCCCCGCTTTCCCCACATTCCATTCAATTCATTCCATTTGGCACGTTTACGGCCCCAGGCACCGTTTAGATTGTTCCAGCTACGTGATACCAATCCTGTTCGACCTCGTTTGCCTATCAAAGTTTGCACCAATAACATAAAATATCAATTGTAACATCAATTAACAAGTGAACAAGTGAACATACCCCAAGCCGATTGCAGCTTGTTCCAGTTGGCACGTTTTCCCCAAGCACCTTCAATCATAAATCATTTTGTAAAATTCCTAGACATACCAAGGGCCCAAGACCCAATTTATAATGTGAAATCTTACCATTGAACTTTCCCCATTCACTACGTTTACCATCCAATAACAATGGTTCCATTAATTGTTCCAATTCTTTTTGATGTTGTTGTTCTTGTAAAGCAGCCAGAATCCGTAAAGTATCAATATCATAATCCAATGATGATATCAATGGTTGTGACATTTGTTCTTCACTTGGTGAACCATAACCAGATCCAAACATGAACATTGCTTCATTTGGATTCATTATTTGTTCATTCTCTTTTTGTCCACTAGATGGCGATAGGTTATTAAGGGATGATGATGAGGAGGAGGTGGAGGCGGAGCTAGGCGATTGGCCAGATGAACCAGAGGAGGAGGAGACAACTCCCACCGGGTCAATGTCAAACATTGCATTGTTTGCATTGTTAACAACCGAACCGGAAACACTACTAATCAACAACAAGATGGTGATTAACACTGAACATGATTGCGGCGTATGGACATGTTGAGCTATCTTTCTATTATGGTTTCGTTGTTGTTGTTGTTCATGAAGATAATATTGTTTGGCCATGCTCTCCAATATCATGTTATCCATATCATCCATCTAGAATAATATTAGAGTAAAACTAATTATTATTAAAAGTAATCTAGTTACTTGGATCTAATTCTAGAAGTGCTTCAAGATCGATCTCTATTTTGTTTTCATATGCAAATCATATACGATAGCTATTTGTTTAACCAACAATTGATAAGAAAAACAACAAAACCACTGGCAATTGTTATCGTTTTATGTGACTTGAATTATATTTTGAGAATTTTTTTGAGAAACTTCTCAACAAGGAAACTAGAACCAAAAAAAAGTTCTCAAGTGCTCCGGAAACAAACCTAATTAACAGAATTTCAAATTAATCCAAATAGAAATCGATTTTTGTTTCGAGATTTTTTCTACATGGTTGATTTTCATGGGCAATTTTGCAATTTTTTTTTTGTTTGAAAGGGTAAAAAAGGGTTAAAACTTGTTTTTGTCCAAAAAAACAGCAACCCTTTCTGTCCATTTTTGTACGTTTCATTTCACATCTATTTTTTAGCTTTTTTGTTTGGTTGAAATTTTTTGTTGTTGAGACATGCTGCTTTATGGACATTATTATTTCTAATTGAACGAATAAAAGAGCTATTAATTAGTTTAATTAAATCATATTGCAGTAATGCTGTGTATAAAGGGTTGTTGGTGTTGTTTGTTTGGCCAGGCAGGTTGCTTTGTTTTGCCTTGGCCATTGTTTTTCATGGACATAAACAACAACAAACGACAATTTTGACAGGTTGGCTATGAAAGCTGGCTTCCCTGTAATGCATTTTTGTCTAGTTTTTTGCAATGGTGTTGCTCAATGGTCATCGTGTCCAGAATGGCGACTTGAATTGGCCATTAACAAACATTTCATTCATTCATTTCATTTTCATTGTCCATTCCCGGACAACTGGACTAGTGGCAAACAAACTCAATTCTAATTAAACTAATAACTAGGGAGAACGAATGAAAAAAACTAAATTAAAGTAAATGAGTTAAATTAAGCAATTAGATGAAGATGAAAGAGGGTGAAGAAGAATTGCAACCGGAATAGACAGATCCAGACACCATTACCGCTTAATGAAATGAAACCAAGTGAAACCATATTCGACGTGACAAACTGATAATGAAAACGAAATACAACAACAACAAACGAAATAATATTCACTCAATTATGCAACGGTATAATAATATTCATAACTCTTTACAATTGTTAAACCAATTTTATTGTTTTTTTAAATATTCAAAGGGTTATGATTAACTGAAACACGAATATTATCATTGATTATTGGAATGTGGGAATGATTTTTTGGGAATTTGGAACAGCAGAACAACAACAAAATTGTTATTGATATTTGGAACGGAACAATCATATTTTTTTGTTGTGAATTTGGTACATTTACACAAAAAGTGCAAAATAATCAAGTAAATATTTACACACGGACACAACACACAGCATCAATGGTAGAAAAAGAGAAGGATTAATCTTGATGACAGATGAAGAAGAAAAACTAATTAATTAACTTGATTGGATTGGAAAATCATGTTATAATTGATAATGCTGCTATAATCACTGTTAATGTTACTTGCTTCCGTTGCTCCAAATTTTCGAATGTTTATATATTTTGTTCCTGGAACGTCTTTTGAATTCTACTTTTGTTTGTTTATCTTTGAATTAAGATTGGGGATTTTGTGTATTGGCTGTTCGAGAAACACAAAAAACAGATACTATGTACAATAAATAATCCTATTTCTCAATTTGATCGTTGGCCAAATGCTATGCGCACTCTTGATGTCCAATTCAAACATACCAGACATTTGAAAAAAAATATAAACTCAAAGGTAACCTTGGAAGCAGGCAAAAACAACGCGAATATAAATCTAAATTTCAAATCAAATTTGAATGTTACTAGCCAGACAAAGCAAGCAGACACAAGGCACACCTGCTGTTAAAGGGCAGATTTCCACCCACTTCTCAACAACACCAACAACCACCATCTCGACAACAAGCATCGATTGGCACCTGGCGCAACAAACACACCAACAACAACAACTTTTCAATAATCCACAACAGCTAAACAACAAAAACAACAACCCAAAGTGATTTATTACCTGACAGGCTGTTACAGTCAAACCTATTATATGACGGCGTATGTGTGTATGTGTGGACCAATTGCCAAGAATTAACAAGAGCAAAAAATCATTCCCTGGTAGCCAAGTTTTTGAAGGATTTTTTTGTTATTACGAGGTTTTCTATGGTGGTAATTAATAATTTCCACCAGATTTAACCAACGACAACATTTTAGCATGCCACTAATACAAACAAACTGTGGAATGTTTGTGGTAAACAACAACAACAAACCAAACAACGTTTAACTCCAATTTGAATTATACAAGCTATTGTTTTTGTTTGTTTGCTTTGACATTCCAACCAGAAAAAAATCTGGATCCTTGAAACCCAAGCAAAACCCAATGTCAAACCAAAAAAAACAAGAAAACTTACCCTTTTAGTTCAAATTAAGAATGAAGAAAAATGGAGAGAAAATTTTAACAAAAAAAATTAATTTTTTTTAAAAACGTCAAATTTAAGATGGTTTCGGCAAAAATTTTAGATTTCAAGCACATATACACACCTCGAAACAAATTCCAACAACTAACTTCAAAATTCTGGTTTGCTGTCATATTTATATGTTGCATATAGCCGTGTGAAAATTTATGACATGCGCATTGTGTGTGCATAATTGGCATCAAATGTCTGTGTCTATAGAATAATAAGGCGGAGCTTAAATATAGCTCAATTAGTGTAGAATTCATCTAATGCATCATTACGCATTAATGTGATGCGACATTAGCCACATCCCATTTCCGTTGTTATGCATGTGCTGGTGTGCGTAAGCAGCATTACACACAAAAAAACTCTAAACCATTTACAAACAAACTAAAATTGATCAAATTAATTAACCTTAACCAAGTTATTTTAACTAGACTTATTAATAAAAAAAATGAGAATCCTTGATCCGATTGCGTTGTTGGAATCCGAAATGGATTCCATTTTGGATTCAATGGACAATATTATTTATCATTACTCACATGATAACTAAATCAAACAAACATTGGATCATGTTTGCATTATTTGCCATTTATTTTTAGATGATCCGCTCTTCGTGAAAATGTTGCTCGTGATATTTGTTAAGGTATTAGGTTTTCTCTGTTTACACCATTCACCATTCTTATTAATAAATTGATTCAATTCAATTAAATCAATTCACACAATATTATTTATAGAATTTTGTGTTTTTTTCAAACAAGTTGGTTATTTCATTACAGAATTTTGAACAAAAACAATCTCAATTTCAAGTTCAGTTGTCAAGCAAATTGTCAATTGTCAGACAAGCATTGATCAATTTTGACAAATTTTTAAAAATCACCCAAACAGCATTCAGCAACCAAATTGTTTAAAAGAAATTCTCAGAGTTGTTTAGGTAGAACTAGCAAAATGAAAGCCATCCAAAAACAGTTCAAAAAGGTCAAGTTCAAAGGCCAAAAAAGACAAAAAAAGATGCAAAGAAAAACAGGAAGAACAAATTGATTGTGCAAAATGATGCGTCAACAACAAAGAACAAACATAATGACAAATTATGATGAACGAAATTCAATTAACAAAATACCCATGACAATAGTCTGCCATGATGCTAGTTAGTGATGACGTTGTTCAATTTCAAACTTGAAAACTAAATATTTAATAATGAATTATTAATTGTTAATTAATTGATTTTTTGGTTGAATCAACAACTCTTATTTGCATTGTGTTATAGATAGAAAAACAGCCAAAAAAAAGAACAACAAACAACAAAAATAATATAATTTAGGTGGGAATATAGTGGTAATGTTGAGATTAAGCAATCCAACTCCACCAAACCGCAATAAGCTCGTTTTCAGTAAAAAAATGCTATGCTTTTCTGCCAAAATTTTGCTACAAAAATAATAGCGTCTAATGTCTATTGTTTTAGTAGCTTGGTCTAGCTGCTTTAGCCCGTTCAATATCGGCATCAGTGAGGAATGGTCCATCTGATCCAAGACGTTCGTTAAGATCATAAAACATTGGTGAAGCATCACATGGTATGGCATCGTCCGTACGAGTACAGGTGAATGTCGATTGATCAAACACTAAACCTTTGTTACAGATGAATGAATGATGTTCAGATTTCTATTCAAATTAAATCAATTAAAAAAAAGGTTCCCATGAAAAAAATTCTCATAAAAATAATATGATATCATCAATGATCATCTTTACAATTTGTAAATCAAGTTCATTAATCATAAAATAATATTAATTTGGTCAGATATCGTGCAAGCTCATACTCACCTTTTTGACCGTTCTACACCGATGGAACACTTTGCAACTGTTTTTCAATGGCGTACATTTCGTTTAATTTGTTCAATGGACAAAACAACAAAAATAAAAGAACAACATCCGCAGCAAACAAGAGTGGTAACAGGACAGCATACAGTAGCAGCATATCAACAAAAATTAAATTAAATCAAAACAAATAACAACAATTAAGAAACAAGGTGATTTTTAATTTAATTTTAATCATTTTAATCATCATCATCATTCATTAGATTAGATTTTGTGTTAAATGTTAAATGCGCGCATGCTCAAATGTGACCAATGTGTCGCTCGCTTCATTTTATCATTTCTCACCGCTAATCGGATCGTTTTATTTTATAATATTTTACAGCAATAATCAACGGGACGATCGGTCGAGCCACCTGGCTATAACACGCTGCGCAGGTGAAGATGTTGCTAGGTCACGAATATATCGATATATTGATGTTAATGATGATGATGATCATCACTATTATCTTAAACCTGATCTGATAGGGTTAGAGGCATCTGATCAAGTTGCCAAAAATCATAATCATAATTTTCCCTTTTTATATTTCTGTTAGTATCCTGTTTCCTGTCTGGCTATGGCACTCTGGCTTGTTTTTCTCTAAAAATAGTTAACAAAAAATGCTTGTTTAAAAAATTGGATAATGAACGCTTTGTAAAATAGTAATTAACAATCATTTTTTATGAGAATTATTTATGATGATGATGACCGGGTTGTTGTGGCTAGCACGTATCATCATCACAATCATAAATCAACACGCGCTACAACTGTTAACCTGAACGTGCCGATCATTTCATTTATTTTAGAAAGAGATCTGATTTTTTGTTTGTATGCAACGGTGGTGTGCTGTGTGTTCAGGAAATAATCTTCAAAAAAGCTGGCTAGCTAGTTTTTCATTACGCACACATCAATTCAGATTAAAAAACAGTTGTGATGGTTGTGTGCAGTTGCAATAGCTTGTTTAAATATTGTGCTTTACGGGTTAAGCCAGCCGATCTAAACAAGTGATCGGGCAACTCTATCCCTAGCATCCCTAGCATCGTCATAGCATCCCTATTTGATCTCATATGTTCTTATCTGTCTCGGGATTTTCGTACGATTGTCAAACCTGATTAGAGTTTGTCCTTGTTTGAATTTCTGTCAAACTGTCTGCTGATGATGGTCCGTTCAAGACGCGTTGTCCGTCAATTTATTTTATTATTATTAATTTAAATGTTTGTTTAACCCTTTGTGACATTTGTGTGATTGCCGGACAACGAGGACATGGCAAATATTAAAATAAAATGAAATAATGAAATGATTATTTGAATGGCAGCAAACAAATATGGCCGAGCATTCGTTACGCTACGCTACATTTATGTTTTCTTGTTATTGATTTTTAAGAAAACGAAAATGTTTCATGCTCTGGGTCAATCAATCACCCATTGAGCACCAAATTGGTGATTGTGGTACATTGATACATTGTGATACAAAACAACTTACTCGTTATCGATATCGGCAAAAAATCCATCCTTTCCTGGTTCACATTTGAATGTTTTCTTGAGATCTTTACCAAGGTTGATTTCTTTGGCGCCAGCAGGCAGTTTGTATGCTTCACGTTTTGACTATATTGCGTTTTTTAAATGAAATCAAAATAAAAAATGACAACAAAAAATTATTCAACTCTTTAACAAAAAGGGTTAAGAAATGGTAAATTACTCTTCGTAATAATGATGTGACATGTGATGTGGGTGAGGAGGCGGCTGACACCATCCATAAATAGCTTATTAGCCAACAACAAACCAACGAATATTTAATGATGATATTCATGATCACAGTGATGATTGCTAGCTTGGCTTTCAACGTAGGCGTTCTCCAAGAGCAATGTTACTGATTAGATTAGCAGTTGATGGTCAGTGACACTTACACACACTTCAACGTAAAACACAACAACAACACGGACAAGGAAAATGATCAAATGTTTTTAAATGATTCCAAACTGTTTGATTTTTATATATGGAAAACTTTGGAACCAAAATGAAACATTTTCTCTTTCTTCCTCCCGACATTCGTACAAGTGGATGTTTGAAATTTCTCTTTCTAAACTGGCCATTGATCGACATGTTATCTGTTATCAGTTTTCCCTTTCAATCTATGGACAAAACGATAAAAAAACAAGTCGTGATGGCCCATCTCTGCTCCATCCAACATAATTTCAAGAAATATTCAACAGATGGCGTGAGTTGATTTGAGTTTATTTATCTTTTAATGATCGAAACAAAATTTCTAGAATTTTTTCGTTGATTAATGTTCCAACACTAACTGACCATATGAAATCGAAATGTCCATAGGTATCGTCTGGCACCTCATAATCCATCATAAGCTTTTTGCCAAGATCACGTTTCAATCGTTCGACGTTTTCCAATGGATTCAACCAATCGTCTCGTGAATAGAATAATGCGATATAGGAACAATTGATCAATGACCCGTTGTAGATTGGTGGTTTCTCTTGACCATAACGATCCAGGTTTAGGATTGGATCACCAAGATCAAATGATGCCGGCTGACCATCAGAACGACTGTATAGCTGAAGCAAATGTGCAGCATTCCATGATGACGAACCCTTTGGAACCTTGGACAAGAATACCGTTAATCGACGCTAGAGAATAAAAAAAATCTTGACATTATCCAACATAAAATAATATGGTAGGACTAACCCAATTGATATTCTCCAATGTAAGACCACTAAAGCTTCTCAATGCTTGATAGCACATTCTCCTGGTCCAAATGTTTTCGCACAAGTTAGATAAGATTGATTGTGTGGATGAAGAATATGGAACAAACGATGGATTACTTCGTAAATAATTAATCGATGGTTTGAGAGTGTGCATTGCACCTTTGATATTTCGGTTATAAAACACTGGAGACAAGGCAATGAATGGTCGAATTTTGGCAGCATAATGATCACTGACTGACATCAATGAAAACATCATTAAATTGCCTTGTGAATGGCCAATGTATGATAATGTTTTACTGGTGCTTAGTTTAAGGATGTAATCAATTTCTGCCGGTAAATCATACAATATCTGTTCATCTATTGAAAATTTCCAGAAATCAGTACTGTTCAATATGGAAGGATCGGTATGATTGGTGGAATATATTGAACCACGATAATTGGCCAGCCAAACATCGTATGATCGAGTGGACAAGACAAATGCCAAACTATCCTCGACCACCACTTCATTATGATCTGGTTTAAATTCTTCATCATCATAATAAAATTCTCGATATGTTCCATTTGAATCTAATGATCCATTTCTGGCAACGAGCCAAATTTCCCCAGTACATTGAAATCCATGATGTAATAAGACTGGTGGTAACGTGTTTGGATCATTCTTTACAAATGGATTCAAAATCCTGACCAATTGTAGAATGTAACCATCACGTGTTTGAACAAAATGTGATTGCCATTTGAAACCACGTGATTCAATTAATTCAAACTTGGTATGTACAATTAAAATTAAGTAATTTACAGTGAATTTACCATACTTACCAAATTCCAATTTGTATCTTCATTATAGAATGAACCAGGTAATGCTTTCATGAATTGACTCCAATATGACATCGGCTGAGCACTTGCTACCGAGAAGATAATTAAAAATGAAACAAAAATCGACTGTGCCATGGTGGACATTGATTTCGT
>JAOWBP010051869.1:0-14381 GCA_028571105.1 Tragopan temminckii | reverse complement strand
GTTGCTGCATGTATAAAAGCATCTATATTATAGGTTTTGTTGGCATGGTTATGTGGTTTGAGAATGGGTGTTGTGTTTTTTAAACTGATGGAGAGCAAAGCTTTAGGAAGCGGGCAGGAGAAAGGAGCAGCAAAGGGAGCCACAAGTTGCATGTCTCTAGGCATGATCATTAATAATTGCAAGAGCAGTCAGACCAAGATTCCCAGGGTCTTTGGAACTGTGGGGAGGTGAAGACAGCTGTTGTTAACAAAGCAGTCTTCTGCTACTCCCATAAGAGCTGGGAATGCTCATGGGAATTTATCATAATTGTAGGGTTACAGAGCCTGGAGCACTTTTCTTCTCTTGTTTCTGGACAATTTGTGCACATAAGTAAGTCCTATCAAACACATGCACTGTGATAGCTAGCTGGAACATGGATCTGAGAATGTTTTTAAGGGTGTTTAGTCACATTATCTGTCCATCTTTGATTCATCTTGGTAGCTACAGTCTAAAGATAAATAATCTGGGTTGTGATCAGGCATACTTAAGCTTCAGAACATCTCCTGTTGGATCACTGTAATTCATTCCTGTGTCTATGTAGAGTAGATGAAGGAAAGACTGGATCCACATGCTCCACCAAGGAGCTATGCAAGGACACCAAGGAACATGGTACTGGTCCTCTCCCTGCTCCAGCTGAAGGCAGGAGGTGATAAATGCCAGCCGGCCCCACAGAGCGGCTGAATGCTGGAGCCATCGCTGTGCCTTTCAAAATACCACAGAAACGGCAGCAGCGCTGTGGCTGCATCCCAGGCAGAATATGTGTTCCCATAAAACTCAGCTTATGAGCTCTTACCACTATCAAAAACCACTGGAATGTTAAAACACCTTGTTACTAGTGGCAACCATTTTCTGCTAGTCTAATTTTTGTCCTTCCGAGGAGTAGGAGGAGATCAAGTCGCATTTCTTGTTTGCTTGGGAAGCTGCGGTGTCCTTTGCTTTGCTGTGCATGTCAGCCCTCCCTCAGCCTCCCACAGTCTGTGGGCAAGGATTTACAAGCTCAGCAGCCCCTGGGTGAAGGTTTTTTTTCCTCTCTGCCACCTGGACTTTCCCCAGGGCACAGCAGGGCCTGCAGCCTGTCCTATCACCACCTGCCCTCTCATAACCAGTGGCTCACCTGGTCTCATTGTCCCTCTGCAGAATTATTTTGTCTAGTTGGAAGATGAAGATTACTTAGTGTTTTCTAAGGATAGATGCTAGGCAGATGTTCCAGAGGGAAAACACCGAGCAGCAGAGCAAGTAAACCAAAAGAGTACAATTTTATGATAAAACAATGTTTTCATGTGCTCATCTGAAATAAAATTGTCACAAATGGAGATCAACCTTTGTTTCCCCCTACCTGTCTTGTTGTTCCAATTCTCAGAGAACAGCCTCAGGACTCCTTTTCCACAGAGCTCTCAGCACATAAAGCACGTCTTGTGAGAAAGTCCTGGCTACTTTGTAGGTCTCAG
Organism: Tragopan temminckii; assembly: GCA_028571105.1. Lineage (NCBI taxonomy): Eukaryota > Metazoa > Chordata > Aves > Galliformes > Phasianidae > Tragopan > Tragopan temminckii. The sequence continues at coordinate 12,894 of JAOWBP010051869.1, read as the reverse complement.
ACCAAACCTACCAAACCTCACCATCTGATGTGTCCAGAGAGCTGCTGGAAGGCTGTGTTATAAAGAGATTATATTATTTCTGTGTGACTTGCCAGAGACATTTCAGCTCTTGCCTCCTGTAGCCTGCTGCTACTATAAATTGTAGTCCTGTTGCTTAGGCAGAATTTTGGGTAACTGAAAGGATTTGGAGGTAGCTGTGGGAAGGCACTGGAGTCCTGAGCTCTGCTGGAGATCTTAGTGACTTAAAGCATTGAAGTGACAGAATTCCCATTTCAGGTTGATATGTATTAATACCAAGCGTGAAAAGTGAGGTGCACTGGCAGATAAAAACATTTTAAAGCTTGAGCCCATAAAATTAGTTACTGGGAGCTGTGGATGCATTAACTTCAGCTGCAGAGCTTTTACACTCACACATGAACATTTTGATTGTAGAATAATAGAATCATCAAGGTTGGAAAGATCACTAGGATGATCTAGTCCAACCATCAACCCATGTCTATGACTGCTGTAGACCATGTCACACCATGCTACATCCACCCTTTTCTTGAACACCTCCAGGGATGGTGACTCCACCACCTCCCTGGGCAGCCTGTTCCAATGCCTCACCACTCTTTCTGAGAAGAACTTTTTTTCTTATACCCAACCTGAACTTCCACTGCTGCAAGTTGAGGCTATTATCTCAGCAAATTAACATTTGCCCATCTCAATGATGGCAGAAGGCATGAAGCTTTGCTGAGGAAATCCTGGGACACCTCAGAGGTCCATCCAGTCTGCGGCCGTGTACCTTGCTGCCTGCCCTCTGACTGCAAGGTCTGTTCCCTCTGAACTCAGCCAGATCTGCTCCCAGCAGGATGCTGTGAGATACCCCACAGAACATATGTGAAGCTTTGTAGGACAAATTCCTTCCTAACACTGAGTACATGTGACTGTTTTTCATCTACTCTGACCTTGTGTCCAGCATCAGCTAAGGTCATGGCATCTGGTTTCATGGATGAAAGCAAAATTATTCAGAATAAATGCAACTCAAAGTGCCATACCTACAAATCTTTAACAAGGGACATTTCAGCTTTTCAGCCCATCCATGATGGTCGCCTTTCTCTGTTGAAACTGCAAATTTTATGTTCCCTTTAGTTTTATCTTAAATCTGGTCTTACTCAAGACCAATGTGTTGATGCTGGGATGATCAAGCAATGGCTCTATTTTTTTTCTTCTAAAACCCTGTCCCTTATCATACATCAATTTTGGCTTTCTCCATTTCATTCATTCTAAATGCAATGCTGATAAACCTCTAAATGAGCATGAGCCAGTATTGTCGTACACAAAGAGAATCACTTTTTCTCCTTTTCTGATTTTCCCAACCATCTCACAGTGTATCACATGAAAAAAAAGCTTTCAAGAAAGGGATAATGTGCTTGTTCTAGCAGTTGGCAACCCTGCCCATGGCAGAGGGGTTGGAAGTAGATGATGTTTGAGGTCGTTTTCAACCCAAGCCATTCTATGATTCTATGATTCTGTCTCCATGTTTGGACACAGAAAAGCAGAGCAGCTTGGGCCCTGCCCTCTTGGTTTGGAACTTGTCTCGGGTTCTTCAGCTGCCAGACCCCTGCCAATCAAGACAGCATTGGCATTTGTTCAGCAGTTCTCTGGGTATTACTACACTAATGACTGTTCTTCAGAAGATTTATCAATGAGGGACAGAGCACTGTGTTTCTGCTGGATGGAGCTGTGTGCTTAGAGTAGGTAGCATATCTTTGGCAGGGACTATCTGTATCTGTAGCTGTTCTGTAGCTATTCTATGAGCTTTGCACTTTGTCTCTAAAGAAAAAGTAATTGCTGGCTATACTGTCCTGGTCAATGTGCAGATAGTGCTAGCTTGGGAAGGAGGCATGAGGAATTTGCTTGATCTGAGTGTTCATAGCCTAGCTCTGAGGTTAACATAGGGAATTTGCTATCATCACCACACGAGCTTTGAGGCTTGGGGACATTGCAAGGAGATGGAGAGGAAGGGTTTGTGGCTATGAAGATTTTTTTCTCCATTTTTTATTACTAAAAGACTGGAGTTCACAATTCAGCTAGTTTACACAAGATAGAGATGTGAGCGATTTATGCACTGATGACATCAAAGATCACAGTTGTTCCCTTCTGTCTTGATTCCCAGTCCTTGTCTGTCACCATGGGCTGACCCCTGCTGATGCACGTCAGCTCTGTGTCCAAGGCTGAATTCCTCAGCAACAGAGATAAGGTGTCCTTGGTTGTTGGCCCTTGCCAGTGGAGTGCCGTAATGGAGTCATTACTAGGTACGACAGAGCCAAATCTGCCCTTCAAGAATATGCTTTTTGGATGCAACAACCTGAAACAATGGAGGGGAAAAAAATCAGGAAAAGAACCACTACACTAAAACATCTACTGGCAAGTCAGAGTGGCAAAAGGCAGGCTCCCATGATAATAATCCTTTGAGACAGAATTGCATTTGGCACTCAGGTATTTGTGTGATCTGTGTCTTGAGAATCCCTTAGCAAGATGAGGAAAGAGTTTCCATTTTAAAAGAAAAAATATGGCAGAAACTGGGAGTGAAAACTCACCTTGTTTAATCTGTGGTGTGTCCATGCTTACATCCTCCATAAATCTCGAAGAAGGAGCCACTCATAGTTCTCCCACTCACCTTTAATCCACAGTGTTCCTTCTCTGTAGACTTGAAGTTCCAGAGAAATAGGATTTATTTTTGGATTTTATGTTTGTTTTTGTTGGTGGGAGAATTCTTCTGTTTTCTTAACTCGGGGGAAAATGAATCAATGTGCAGTGGGAGGCTTAGACACAAAACTGAACAAGAATGAATTTCTTGTCTTCATGAACTGGAAAACATACATCTCAACACCATTCAGTAAATATTTATTCGCAATCTTTTTACAGTCTTTTGCTGTAGGTAAAGCAGAAATAATCTATATTGCCTAAAAACCATTTCAGGAACTTGTCAAAATTTTATTTTGTAAATACACAATGATCTCAAATATAGCAATATATTTTCTGTTTGATATTTTGATATTCTGATAGCATAATTATGAAGCATTCAAAATTGGATAAAATCCCACTTTAATTTTTTTTTTTTTTTTTTTTACATCATATTTGAAAAGGTAGCATTTTTTCATATACTCAAAGCCTAAAAAACTTCAATGTATATTTCACAGATCATCGCACAGACGAAACACATTGCAGAGCCCTTGCTATTTGTGAAATGTTTTGACTCAAATAGCTGGTGATGAACAGAGACAGATATATGTGTATGTACGTATGCATACATATGTATATAAATACAGATTTGATACGTGGTAGCACTTTCTTAACCAAGTGTTATTTAATTGCAACTTACTGTGCATGTATCTGAAAATAACATGTAAGAAATTAATGCTACAAAGAGGGAAAGAAAATCAGGTTTTGGGTTGTGGATGCACCCACGTGTGCTGAGAGAACTGGCAGAGGTGACTGCTGAACAACTATCATCTTTGCAAGGTCTTGGCAAACAGGAGCTGTGCGTGAAGACTGGGAGATAGCCAATGTCACTGCAGCCTTCAAAAAGGGCAAGAAGGAGGAGATTGTCCAGAGAGGTTGTGGAGTCTCCTTCTTTGGTGATATTCAAGACCCATCTGGACACCTGCCTGTGTGATCTTTGGCAAGAGGTTGGACTTGATGACCTCTTGAGGTCCCTTCCAACACCTGCAATTCTGTGATTCTGTTTAAATATTTGACAAGATTCTGTGCACTGCCATATCCATTCTTCCGTATTAGAAAAGAGTGAATTATTTTCTTCTTTCATTATATAATCAGAGAAACGTTTCCTACATACAGAAAACAAGATTGTGACATTTCCAAAGTTTTCAGGGAATCTGGAGGGTATATGCAGGACTTGTAAACACACTGAACTGCTTTTAAGAGCTGATAAATTTCAATTTGCATGCACCCATTTAAATCCATGTATAACCTCACTATGGCAACAGCATTGCTGGAGAGAATTAACATAGAGATAGACTTGGTATTGCTTTCCTCCTTGTTTCAGACTGCTCAAATAACAATAGCAGCAGAGTGGAAGTGCCTGTTGTGCCAAAAACAATAAAGTGGATGCACAGAGACTGAGAATTCTTGGCAACAAATAGGCTGTAATATGAAGTATTTTTAGATTTGGATTCCTTTCATTGGATGTGTAAAGGATAAAACTCCTTGGAGCAAGTTCCCAGTCTTCTTGTTCCCTTTCTGGAAAAGTGTAATTCTTGGAAGTAAGGTATGCATTTGATTCCAGGAGAAATCCTTACTCCTTTTGGTTCTTTTTTGTTTGTTTGTTTGTTGTTTTAAATCAAAACTTGATACGTGATACACTGATGAACTGCAAGATGTAGAGAAGTACTAGTGACAGAAAGCTTTCCTACAGCCTCCTGAGGAACCGCAGTTACCTGAGGAATTCATCATGTTCAGTGTTTTTAGTGAAACAGCTCTCCTTCAGTCAGCAGTTCTGTGATGGTCATCGCTGCCTCCAATGGCGCCATCTTGGATCTGGATTTTGGTGTGCTTTTTTTCACATGGCACATTGTGCTTTTGTCAGCTGGTAGTGGCAGTTACCCCAAGGCATGAGCCTGGTCTCTAGTCTGCTTTTGCAAGGATTTCATTTTCAACTCTCTACATAACCACAGCATGGCCATAGTTCTTGTTTAGGAAGGAGAATGATTTTGGTTTTGCTCTGCACAGAACCCCGCTCTTTTCCTGTTGAATTCAGTGATGAAATCACTGTGAATTCAGTGGAAGCAGGGCTGAACCAGAGGCTCCTAACAAAGGCAACATTGTTTGATGTGGCAGGGGTCAGGATGCTGGCGATGCCTTTCCTCTTTGTGCTCACTTCCTCCCCTCATTAAGGCTGTGGCTTTTGTTTTTTCAGCTCCAGGGTGTCTGCTTGCCATTGGGCATCAGAGGTGTTTTCTGGGCTGTGGTGTCTCCTGTGATATGAGACAGATGTTAGAAGATCCTTAAAAACATGACATCTATTGCGGGGCGATGGGATCTCTGCTCCTACTAAATCGTAGAATCATAGGACATCCCAACTTGGAAGGGAACTACAAGGATCATCAAGTCCAACTCGTGTTTTAGATGCATAAAATCTAAGATTAGGCTTCTGTTACCCTCCAGGTTACATTTGCATGATTTATTGATTATTTCTGCCTTTTGTGTGTGTGGGTGTGTTGTTTAATGCAAGCAGTGAAAGGTAACTTAAACCCTAAGAGGCTGTCTGAAGTACCTTTTGTCTTGTGTCCATCAGCAGTGTTTCCTACAGGCAGGACGTCAGCAAGCTCGGTTTCCTGACCGAGGTGGAAGCAAAACAGCGTAAATGAAGGCTCAGAAATTGAGAATTATGGGATATACCTCAAATCTGACAAGAGGCCCCCTGAAAAGCTCTAAGCTGTTGCTGCAGAGAGCTGATGAAGGCACCAACACCTTATCAAAGCGGTACAGACACCCCAGGGACTACAGGGGACAGAGGGGCAGCCAGCGTTGAAAGGATAGTGAATATTTTGTCAGGATCTGCCTTCAAAGTGTACATTTTAAAGTTGTGATACATAATGTTACTGGCTTTGCAGGCTAAACTATTAAAATGAATTACTGCCTATTTTCATTCTTTATAATTACTGTAAAATTTAGAGAGATATATTTGTTCCAAATTAAATTTTATTCTCATACTCAAGTACGTGTTTAGATTAATTCTACCTGAAGTAGATAAACTGCTTTAGTTTTATGAAGCAATCTGGTCAAATTTCCCAACTGGGTATCTTAAAAAGAGAAATCTGAAACATCAAATGTGCTGGCTGTCCGTTGATGAGGAGACCTTTCCCCTGCAGGGAAATCTGTATTTCATATTGTCCATTCCACATTTCAAAAGCATTTCGGCTATAAATTGCAAAGATATTGCTCAAATACATGTTTGATTACCTCTAGTATTTCTGAGGCTCTCAGAGTTGACAGACTCATAGCAGCCAGCACCATGGAGCCCTTCTATTGTACTCTGCCTTGGGAGAGCTGAGGAAACTGTGTGAAAACAGTGTGTATAAAGGGGTGAGAGATATAAACTAACTCCCTTTCTGGTATCTGAAGATTTCTCTTGCTGCAGAATTTCTCCTGGGAAAGCTGAAAAAATTCAACCTTGGTTGAATTAGGAACCCATAAACCTCATTTATCTGAATTTACAGACAGAAAAGAAGTAGTATGATAAAAGAGAGTTTTAATTGTTCAGCCCCCTCTGCAAATATAAACACAGCTTTCCCTATGTTTATGCGGAACTGCCTACAAAGGCCCTGTGATGCAGAAAAGGGATATCCAAAGCCAGAGCCCAGCTCTGCCAGGGCTGAACACTTTGGCCAACTCCACTGCTGCAGTGTACGCAGCGATGGGGAGCGCTCTGCAGAGCAGCACATCTGTAGTCATGGAAGGCAAATCCAGGGCAGGGTTTTGAGTAGGAAGAGCTTTGGTCAGAGGCAGAAGATGAGCAGTCAGGAGGAGGATGCACAATTATTATGAACAAGAATGAAATACTGCCTGAGCGGCAAGGATGAGTAAATGGGATAATTACCAGGAATTTACGGAAGTATTAGTACAATCATGAGATGGTCTTTATTAGAGCAAGAGAATGCAGTGGAGGATCCAGAAATAAGCTCCAGGTTAAGACCTGTAATGATGGAGAATTTGTTGGAGTTTTAATACCGGTGGAGAAAAACATGAATTTAGTCTTAAGATATTGGGAGACCTCGCAGAACACAGCAAGGGAAAGATGTGAGTCTGGCCACTTGTTCACAACTGCTGGTGCAGATGTGTTATTGTAACTGGTGAAAAGGATGTAGATAAACAGATATAAAAGGAAAGCAGGATAGCACCTCCATCAAGTATAACCCTGAAAGAGAAGACAAACAAATGGGATAACAGGAAGAAAGTTTCAATGGGCAAGGATACACCTGGCTGTTGAAGGCGAGGGAAGGGTAGAGAAAAATGGGAGAGTGACTCTTGTTCTTAATAAAGAGATGAAGGGGCTGCTTCTGTGCAACAGAGTGAGAAGTTGGTGAGAGTAAGTAAACAAAATCAGAATGCTGGAACCAGAAGCCTTGAGGTTTTGAGAAGCCTGGGGGAGAGCAAGCAGCAGGCAGGGATGGAGGTGGAGCAGGGCAGGCAGCTGGAATGCCCTGGACTCTGAGGGAGAGGGAAAGAAACCCATTAACAAACTGGTTAGTGAGAAGCTTGAGGTGGGCAACGGAAGGGTGGGCACATGAGCTGCAGAACTAAAGCTGGAGAAGGAGATTGCACTGGAAGCTGAGCAGAAGAGAAGGTGGTGATTGGTGCTCACACACAGCCTTTTCTCTTCACATCTGAATGTGCCTGTTTCTGTCAACTCAATTAAATTAAGAGATCTCATTATCCAGATGATGGGTGGACGCTGATACATAGGCCTCAGGAGCACAGAGTCTGTAGGAACAATTAATTTGTGGGTCAGTGGCCAAAATTTTGAAAATAAGCCCTAAAAAAAAAAGCAGTGTGGTCCTAAACAGAATTAATCTTCCCCTCCGTCTTTTTGATGCCGTTGTGATGAAAGAACAAGAACAGAAACAGTCTTCTCTGCATCCATCTCCATCTGTCACAAGTGCACATGGAGGAGTGGTGTTAGGAGCAAGTCTCCCTCCCTGCTGGCTGCCAAAGCTGATGCATAAAAGACATGGTGCATGGGACAGAAAGCAAGCAAGAGAAGAAACAACTCCATAGCCTGAGCCTGGTGTGATGTTTGAAGACTAGGGAAACTAGTAGCATTTATTTCATACGGACTCCCCCTTTGAAGACAACATAATTGCTTGAGATGACCTAACATGGTCATCCAAAGGCATCCCTGTCCATGGCGGAGGGTACTACAGCTAGATCTGTAAAAGTCCCTTCAACCCAAACCACTCTGTGACACTGTGATTTTCTATCCAGCCACCCAGCAAGCTGTGAACTGGCTGGAGCAGGACAGTTAGTGATGTATGGACAAGAAGTTCATAGGGTCACAGTGGTTCTGGAGGCTTAATGTCTCCCTCTGAGCAACAAGTACTAGCAAGGACCACGTTTGTTTGCTGAACTCATGATGCTTTATGTCAGTGAATGTATTTTCAGTGTCTAAATGTTGTGCTCAGTTGGGCAGGTTTCCATGGACCTGCCAAACCTGTCACCACATGTGGGACATACATACCCGGCCGTGGCTCTTGCTGTTCCTCTCTGGGCTTGGCAAGGTGAACATGCTCCGTGGCAAAGCTTCCCTAGCTCCTCTGTAGGATCATCCTCATTGCAAACCCTGCATCCATGGCTGAGGCTGAGCAGGCATCCTGAGCAGGTTCCACTTGGTGGTATGAGAGCTCTCTGCTTCTCACAATGCTCCATGCTCAACACAGCTCATTGCCACCTCTCTGCCTTGCCACTGCTGCAGCTGATGTGGAGACTGCCCACATCACTGCCTGCAGCGGGGCTCAGCCAGTGCTCATGATGCTGAGATAAGATCTGCTTATCACTTGTCTGTGCTCAGTGTATAAATATTAAGAGGAATATGTAAAAGAATCTCCTGAGAGCCACTTTATACTGATATTACTACAAATAAGTTATTGTCCGTTTATGGCTGAGGGAGAGATCTTGTAATTTACAGTGCATTGTATAACCTCTCTTATTTCTCTGGCACTGGGAGTAGCCAGCAAATATCTATTCATAACAAAGAGGACAGCGTTGGGATCACTGTGTAACAAGAAAAAGAAGGATGGTGGACGGCTGATTTATAGTTGCTCAAACAAAAGTTTTATCTGTTCTCTCAGAGGCAGACTGCCTTGTTAAGTAAAACATACTGCTAAGTAAACAGGTGATAAATTATGACTTTTATCGAGGCAATTTGAGCGGGTGATATGAATTATTTCATTAAAAATACAAATAACTTTTACTGCTGATTTGACAACAAGCTCATTAGTGGTTAGGTCCCATTTAATTCATCCTCAGATATCTGCCTTGGACTTACCCACTGCACACAGTATGGCAGCGCTTTATCTTGGGGGATGGTTTTTGTACAACTGAGAGTTGAAAAGGCAGCCAACATTTAAAAGAACTGCAGCAGAAAAAGCCCTGGGGAATGTAGGCTAAACCCAGACATCCAAAGCAGTGTCAGATCCATGGGAAGCTCTTGGCTCCGTCTCTGCCTATCAGTTTGCCTGGTACCTTCAGGCTGTTAACTCTATGTGAGGAAACATCCATAAAAACAGAGCCACGAACTGGGCATCCTTATCTCTGCTGTATCACAGTCCTTTCAGAGGAGCCCCAGAGATGGCTTTAGTTGTGTGAAGGACACAGAGGGAAAGGTGGGATGGGGCTGACAGCAGAAGGCACTGGCCCCTGGTGGGTCTCATCTGTTTAGGGGAGGGGGGGGTTGAAAGCAACAGCTGCTTGGTTTCATTCTTTGTATTTACTGAAATCCCATTTTATGAACACCCCTGGCTGGAGAAAGCATACACAACTAAAAATAACTTGGGATGAATTTAAGCCAGAATCAGCCCACCTGGCAGTTGCAAACACAGCTATCTCCTGTTCCTTCCTTCCTTCCTCCCCTCCTGCCTCTCTGGCTAAGTTTAACCAGCGCACAGGTGTCTTCCGGTGCTGTGAAGATGAAGCAGCCACTCTTTTCTCAAACCAGAGTGGTTTGATTGCTGGGGCTGATGTTCTTTTGAAGCATAGCAGGGTGATGCTAATGAGCTGCAAAGCTCCCCTTCCAAACCTCAGCAGTCCAGACAGAGCTGGTGAGATGGGGTGCACTATTTGGCTGCCTGGCTTGAATTGCAGCCATGTCATCATGGTGAGTGTGACAGACCTGGTGGCCAACACGAAAATCACCATGAGTATTAAGCACAGGTTGCGGGTAACAGAGAGTTCCACCCTGGGGCCTCTACCTTCCCTTCCAGCTTCTCTTGGGATCTCAACAGTGACCAGCTGAGCTATAACTGTCTGAAAGAAGATTGAGGCGAGGTGGTGGTTGGCCTCTTCTCCAGGTAACAGTGATAGGATAAGAGGGAATGGTCTTAAGTTGCGCCAGGGGAGGTTCAGTTTGGATATTCAAAAAATTTGTTCTTAGAAAGAGTGGTCAGGTGCTGAAACAGTCTTCCCATGGAGGTGGTGGAGTCACTGCCCGTGGAGGTGTTCAAGAAATGTGGAGATGTGGCACTGAGGGATGTGGTTAGTGGGCATGGTGGGCATGGATTGGTGGCTGGACTATGTCATCTTAGTGGTCTTTTCCAACCTTCATGATTCTATGATTTCTTCCATCACAGCTGAAAGGAAATAAGCATATGTAGACACTGGAATGGTTTTATTTAGCTAGACCTTTTTTCTGTAAAATGTCTACCTCATGTTCCTTTGAAAGAACATCTTCAACAAAGTTGAACCAAACAAAGCCCTGAAGGAGAGATGGAATAGAGCTGCTCAGCCAGTCTTGCTTCTGGAAGCAGAGGATCCAGTTGCCAGCTATGGGCATTTTCCAGAAGTGGGGCTGAATGCAGGGAGTTGTCTCTCAGCTTTTTCACCAATTCTTATGTGGACCTGAGCACATCACCTAAACTACTACTCTCTGCAATTCCATTTGTAAAATAAGAGTAAAGATGCCCACTTTTCTGAATAGCTTCTGGATCTACAGAAGAAAGACACCTGATATATGATGTCTGAATATGTAATCAGGACCAACAAGGCAGCCTGAAGGCCAGCTCTCAAGTCTTTGATGTGTTCATTCTGTCATTCCTCTGAGGACATGCTGCTGCCCTTGTGCACAGGCTGGTGTTTGGACCTGTGAGTTGCGCACGATATGGGGGGGTCCCAAGCAGACACCACCCCACACTGCTCTGAAGGCCATCCTATTTGGATTGAAAATGGTGTTGCACAGTGTTAGCTCCAAGTTTCATAAGAGGTTTCATTTTTTTGGCAAGGTGAATGTGCTCTGTGGCAAAGCGTCCCTAGCTCCTCTGTAGGCTTCTCCTCATTGCAAATCCTGTATCCACAGCTGAGGCCAAGCATGTTCATGCCCAGAACATTTCTTCAAACAGCCTTCATGTGAATTATGTCTGTGTTCTCTTTACTCCTTCTGTTCATAGTTCCATAAAATATGCAATTGATTTCCTACAGCATGAGGTGCTCATTTTAAGTCCATGGCTGCTGGCTATGTGTAGAGACTGTTGCTTTAGTATTTTCTCTGTTGCTTTTCTCACAAGTGTGATTGGATTTGTCAAACACAGTAGTCATCAGCATCACTGTTATTGTATCTTTTGAAAGTGTATATTGCTCTCAACCTGCTTTGATTTGATTCTTGATAGCTCAATAATTCCTCATGACTATAGAGAAGAAATTATTACTATTTCCATTAGGGGTTCGTTAATAAATTGAACTAGCTCTGGAGGAGGCCAGGCACTGGGCAGGGTTCAAATCTCCCAGCTGCACCAGTTCTTTACCACCTTTCCCTACTCTTAGTGTTATAAAATGCTCCTCTTTTTGTCAATGCACGTAGTTTTCTTACTGAGCACAGACTGAAACAAAGGGTTTGATATTATTTAATAAGATTTTTTAATGGGACTGAGGCTTTCAGCTGGGATTTGAACACTATCACAGTTAACATGAATGGCTAGGGTAAATGCTGAAGCCTGAATAGGCAAAGAATACATAGAAAAGGAAGTGTTTTCAAACACTTGGGCTTGCAATTCATCCCAGATATAGTAGGAGCCAGCAAAAGCAGCTGCAGATCCATTAGTCATTGTCTTTGGGCACTCATGGGGGATGGTGGTGTTTCAGAGGATTGGAAAAAATATGCATATGCATACACACAAACAATTTATCCATAAAAATATCTTCAGAAAGAAGAGAAGGAAGGTTTTGGATAATTACAGAGCAATCTGCCAAGCTTCAGTTCTAAGAAAAGTACAAGAAGAAATAAGAGTATAGGAAAAAAGGGAAAAAAAGATAAGCAATAGCCAACACATACCTGTAAAGAACATACAAAGTCAGACCAATTTAATTTATTTCTGAGAAAGAGACCTCGTTGGTAGGAAAAAATCAGTTGACTTAACATTTCTTGTAACAATTGTCCACAGATTCATTCATACTCTGATGAACAGGCAACACATCTCATAGCTATAGTCCTTTCTAGCCTAATCACATTGAGCAGGTATATGCCCTGCCTCTGCCCTGTCAGGCTATGTCTCTATGTAATGTACAGTCTGGTTGTTGCCCCTGCACCCTCAGATCCTCTTGCACATCTAAATAGAGCTCTTTTTATGACTGAAGCTTTCTTTGATCTACCCTTAGATCTTCATCTTGAATCTTAGCTTGACACTGTTCATTCATCCTCTCCTCTTTGGCAACTTTCTCCTTGAAAAATGAGAGACAGTTTGGTTTAATAAATGATATGCAGACCCCTGGAGCTGATAAGCCTCTAGTCTGCCCTGAGCCCTGATGCCAATAGGCACAGTCTGTTTTTTGAAATTCTCTTTGAAATCCAGACTTAGCGACCACAACCAGTGCAAGAGGCTGTATCCCTGGGGATCCGCATTTTAGTCAGACAGCCCATATGCTATAGGTAAACCTACAAAACTGCCAAGTTTAGCCTTGGGATTCAAAACCAGTATGTAGCAGAAAACTATGGAGAAGAAAATCTGCAGAAATTTCTTCTCATGAAAATTTTTGTATGACATCTATCACAGAATTGTTGAATCATAGAATCATAAAATGGTTTGGGTTGGAAGGGACCTTAAAGCCCACCCAGTCCCAACCCCCTGCCATGGGCAGGGACACGTCTCTCCAGCTCAGGCTGCCCAGGTCCCCATCCAACTTGAC
>JAOWBP010051868.1:0-14383 GCA_028571105.1 Tragopan temminckii | reverse complement strand
CTACTTGTGCGACCTGGTGTAGGGAACCTGCTTTGGCAGGGGGGTTGGACTTGATGATCTCTGAGGTCCCTTCCAACACCTACAACTCTGTGATTCTGTGTGATTCTGTGATTCTGTGATATGGGGAGAAGAGTTACAGTGATTCTCTTTGTTGGACAATTTCCATGCAGTGACAGAGCTAAAAGAACAAAATGAAGCAGTGGGATGGGAGTGGAGGTAGGCCCAGCACTGGCACTGTCTGCTGTCTTACAGTTCTGTCCACAGGAAATGTGAAAAGAACTTTGTCCCTTTTGTGGCTGTGGGTGTGCACAGGGTCGCTGAGGTAAAAGTAGGGATGGCAAGGTTGAGTGCTCCTCATCTGCTGTTTGTGTAAGGATGTCATGCTTTTCCTATTCAATATGCTGGTTTCTGATAAACTGCTCTTTGCTTTGTGTGTCAGCACCTTATTTGTAGGGATAGACTTATTGCTTGCTATTACTGTTAATGACCCTGAGGGATAACACTTAATTGCCATGATTCTAGGGGGGGCATGAGATGGTGATGGCTGCATTTGATGATGTCACCTTTATCTTGGTAACAGTGCCTGGCAAATGTCATAAAAGATCCCAAGACAGAATATAACCACAGTTTCACTACTGACAAACTGTCCTCTGAATGACAACCCATTAAAATAAATTGCTAACAAAGATTATTATTGTGGAGAAGATTATACCAATGCCACTACATCAAAGTAATTTAAAGATTTTATTATGAAATTATTTATTTTTCCTGAAAGTTTTATGGTTTTGCCAAATCATCTTCCCTATAAGCAATACTATGATACCATTTATGTTTGCAGTTTTAAAGTGAAATTTTATTCTTGGAAATGATTTGTGGTAGTCTCATTTTCTTCTTCAGTACATCTGTTGCCATATTTATCAGGGTCATAGCTGCAGTTGCCAAAGGCTAAATCTTGGGCACCGTGGTTCTGTGATAACATTGCAAAACCAGCAGAGCTGACACAATGATGTGTATCCTCTCTTTTCATGTGCATTGCCAAGAGAATTACTGACTTTTAAGCAACAGTTGTGCCAACAAACAGAGGACATGGAAGAGCATAGGTGACACTGAGGGTACAGTTTGTTCTAACAGCTCTTTGTTGCTGTTAACTATTTGCAGACTGGAAAGTAACTTTGGAATGATGACCGTTAAAAACATCAATTATGAAATGAATACGCTTGCATACAACACATGTAGAGTTGTATTTTTTTATTTTGGTTTTTATTAGCACTTTTTAAAACAACCCTACACTATACGGCCTTGCTTGAGAGCTCTGCTTGTAGTAAATCATGGCACGTTTAAATGGCTGCCTTAGAAATAAGAAGGCTTGGCTGGGCTGAGCCAGGATTTGAACATGCAATTCCAGACAGTACAAACAGCTAACAATGCAGATATTGTGTTTCATCCAAAGATCTAAAAGAGCTTTTAAAAATTTTTAATTACAGCATAATAGGTTTCCATTTTGCATCAAGGATTGTCAAAATACAAAAATACACAATCATCATTTTCAGATCTCTGTTTTGGGGTCCTTACGGTCATATTATGCTTCATGTTATTGATCTAAATTTGGTTTTAATTGTAACTTGCATTCAAGTTTTAAAATGATCTAATTTCCAGGCCCAAAGATGAAAGGGAGAATTTTCCATGAGCATGTAAAACATTTAAAAGCTTAATTGTTTTGGGTTCTTTCCCACTGGTATTTTTGCTCTTAAATAACTTTTGTGCTTAAAATAATTTGTTTCTACTTCAGCTTGTAGTTGTTAGCTAATATATCCCCATAGTACTTCAACCACTAGTGTGCCATCTTCTTCAGAAGCAGAGCAGCTATTAGAGTTACTCTGGCAACACTACAGAAACAATAACTAGGAAGGAAAAAAAAAGTTGTAGTTCTTGGTAAAGCGTGTAGCAGAGCAATGTCAGTGTGTAGCTAACAATACACATTTCCTCCTATATGAATTATTTTAAGTAAGCAGGAGTTCATGTCGTGCTGGGGAAAGGGATGATGAAATACACACCTCTGAATTAAGGGAACACATAATACAGCTGGTGACAGGGTTAGATAACTCAAGGTTCTAATCTTTCCCTTTTGTGGACCAATGGAAATTGAAGATGAGCATAGAGACCTAAGGGACCTATATGCTTTCCCTGTATACTTTGCCCAGTTTAAATTTAAGTGCTGTCATGTTGGCTTCAGGTTGGATATTAGGAGAAATTTCTTTTCAGAAAGAGTGCTAATGTTTGTTGCAGCACATGGTCCCTCCTCTGTTAAATGTTTAACCTATGGCTTGGAACCGGTGCCAAGATTAATCTCTTTCTGCTATCTTTATGTTTTATTAATAAAGTAATAGTTTAAATTAAAATAATAATTATAAATAAAAATATACATATTTCCTCAGTCTTTAAAAAAATGACAACTATATCAAATGACACGTCTAATCCCAACTCCAATTACCTCTATTTTTCCTGAGTGCCTGAAAAAAAGATCTTGTGGTTCCTCTACAGACTATTAAATGAACTATCCTATGATCTCTTCTTCCCAAAAAATTTGCATTCTTCAAGATGCTCAGAGTGATACATATAAAATTATATCAGCTGCCCAGTACTACATTACCCTAGGAATACTGTGTAAACAAGCATCACACAATAATGCAAATATCAACCAATTGAAAAATCCAAAGGTCATTTTCACTCATTCTGTACTGAAATGAAAAGTAAAACAAGGTACAAACTTTAGCTTATGCTATGGAGCTGAGCTACTGTATTCTTCAGTTCTTGTTCAGGTGCCACCGTGACTGGAGTTGTTTCACCTCATTTTTTCAGAAGATCATTCTGGACCAGCTCGGATTTGAGGACGAGCAGGATAAGCTCCTATCCTCGTTCCAGGGTAGCATAATCATGGTGTAGTCACCAGATTAGTACCAACACAAACAAACAAAAAAAAAACAACAGAAGATTTTGAAATTTTCATTAACTTTGCACAGATTTGATACTTGTTCAGAAAATGCTATCAGGAATGAATTCCATTTGTAGTTCATTGTGTATTATTTACTATTCCACGAACTTAAAATATTATTACATTAGAAAGTGGAAAGCATGTGCACATCCTTTTAAGGTCAAAAGGTATCAAGAGTGATAAATTCTCAAATGCTGTTTTTCTGAACATCTCTTCTGCACTGGCAAAACAGTTTGAACTAGGCATGCTACCTTAACTTTATCCCTACCTATTTTGAGTATTTCTGGGATTATGAATACTGTAAAAACCCAATATTAAAAAATAAAAAATAAAACATTTTAAATGTCTCTAAAATAACCAAATGAATGCATTAAATGGAAATTACTTTCAATAGATACTTCAGCAATTGTAAAAACAGACACAAGACCTGAGTGTCAGGGATGGAGCTCTTCTTTCAAAAGTGGCTTCAGGTCAGGCTTTTCAAGTTCTTGGAAAATTTATGCTCTTTGGTAAGCAAAGCAACACTTAATTTTGTCTGGTTAACTGATCATCAAATATTTGACCCTGAATTATAGATTTCCTACAGAGCATATTAACCACCTGATAAAACATTTACAGAAAACAGGTAAACTGGAAGCTACTGAGATTACCATGGAAATAGATGAGAAGTAAAGGGACTGTGACACTCCTCTCTCCTAAAATTCAAGCCATGTGCACTTTTTGGATCAACCTCCTGGCTTCTGGCCCTGAGTATTTTTCTCACTCATCCCCTGAATTTCCCGTTGCCACACCTTCTCTGTACTGGTAAATTGGTTCAGGCCTCTTGTTGTGTAACCTGACCCAGGGCAGAGTATGTTTGATGGTTCACACTTTGCAGGTAATAGTTGTGCTCTCTGGCTGAGTTTAAATGCCTGGCTTCTGGGACTTTAGCTGGGAACAGAGCAGTGTGCCAGCTTGTCTGGGAGTGCTCACAAACAAACCAGTGGATTCTTACAGTCCTGTGTGATCAAGGAAAAGGGAAATTGGAGTTGTTTTCAGTGGTACTGATCTGAAGAAGAAATAAGGCTAGGTTTTCACAGAAAAAAAAGTGAAATTATTTAAATTGAATTATGGAAAGATCTGAAATTTGTATTGGGAAAGGGTTTTGTTTTGTTTTGTTTTGTTTTGCAAATATATGGTACAGTTTAAGATCAAAAAGGAAGATGCACTTCATGATGAAATAACGGTTGTCTAAAGTTTGGGTGGCTCAGCTGGTATACAGGATGGCCCAGTTCAAGCCTTCCAGCCAAGTCAGGGCCAAGCAGAAACTGTGCTGCAGGCAAGTGCCACCTCTCCAGTAGTCATGATTATCTGCAATGATTGGTCTGTTTAAATTTATGTCAAATGTATTAAAAGTAAAAAGTGTTTAAACAGAAACCTCTCTCAAGACCTGAACTTCTGAAGATGATGGACCTATGTAACTGTACAGGCTTGACACCTGTGTTCTTGCAAACGAGACTCAGAATTTATCCTGATGTTTACGAATGTGTTGTTTTAAAACTGCATGTAAAGTATAATTTGCATGTTTTTACAGGACTTGCATCATGCAAACATTATCCAGCATGGCTACCTCCCAGAACGCACAGCACACAGTGTAGCTGATAGTTTTAGGGACAAAGCCAAACTCAGAAACAGCAAATGGACAGGCAGGCAAAGACTCTCTGCTTCACTGCAGGCTTTACATGATTCTAAATACACGAATGTATTAAACATTTGAATATAAATTATAGAATCAGAACCACAGAATGGCTTGGGTTGAAAGACAAGTCAAAGGCCACCCAGTTCCAACCCCACTGCCGTGGGCAGGGTTGCCACCTTCTAGATCAGGCTGCCCAGGGCCCCATCCATCCAGGCCTTGAACACCTACAGGGATGGGGTATCCACAGCTTCTTTGGGCAGCTTATTTAATGGCTTGACTCTCCATCCTTTCTGTGAAAAACTTCCCGCTGACATCTAAATATGTGTGTTTATAAACTCTAATTTTAGAAATATTAATCACACAAATATTTAAATAAGAACTGTATGGTGTCTACTTGGTAGTTCTTGATAGAAGATACAGTGACAAACACAGTAAGGACAACTGAGTTAAATATGGCTTACCTTTGAAATAGGAATGTTGAATGAAATTGGAAATAGCATGTATCTTGTTCTGAAATAAGCAGCAGTGATTTCTGCTGGAAAAAAGATCCAGGCAAGTTATGTGGAGGTGTGGGTCTGTTTTTTTCTGTGTCTCTATGTAAATCTTGGTGGTCTTACTGGGATTCTGATAATCAAAATTACATGATTTTATAATATTGCTGTCTAATTAATCTCTCTTTGAGACTGCAGGAATCTTTTCTATCTCTCCAGAAATCCCTTTGTGACATTTACTGTCCCTTGATACTGATGTTCCAGACAGAGCTATTAGCGCTGAGCCTCCAGACACAGAAATCGGATTTACAGCCTATTATTTAAAGTCTTCAGAGAGTTGAAGGGGTGGAGAGAATCTGGAATAGAACAGTATACTTCCCCCAGTTTCACTTTTCAGAAATTAAATAAACATTTACAAAGAAAGTTATGAAAGCTTTATTTTTAATTAGAAGTATAAGCATTAACTGTTCATTATATTCTCCCACTTGTACATTGTGGGAAAGAACCATTTGTCATCTAAGAGTGCAGAGGCTTAATGATTATTAGATAGTTTTGGATTTTCGGAGAGAAGCTATGAGAGGAGTATACAGTATTATTATCATAATATTATATATATAACAATAACATTTTGTTTATTTTACGGAGAAACAATGATTCAGCCTCAGCATACTCCAACCTACTGAGGTCAGAGCTAATTGTTATTTCTCTATTTACTGGCATGGAAGCAGACATTTCTTTGTCTGCATCTACCATTACACTAGAAGAAAAGAGTGAGCAAGAAATAAAGCTGGCAAGAAATAAAGCTGGCAAGAAATAGGATACACAGTGAACACTGAAAGTCTTACTGATGCAGTATACCTTCTACTGCTGTTTTCTCGGCCATATTTTTGTTGCTAATGGATTTAGCTCAGGAAGAGGTTATAAATGCTCATGTTAGTTTTTTATATTCTCCTTGATTCTTTTCAGAAGGACACTAGGGTGGGTGTTTTGTTTTGTTTGAAATTGTTTCCTTCAGCTTTGCAAATATCAAGAGGGGCAAGTATGTTGTTGTCTTCTGAAGAGTTAGGAGCAATCTGCCTTGACATTTTATAGTTAAAAGGTGATGGTGCTGGGTCTTTAGCAAGGCTCTTTAACAAAGTTTTCAGACATTATCAATTGAAAACAAAAAACAAATTTGATTAAAATTTGCTGCTCCCAGTGACTTTCTAAATGTTTGTTGCCTTGACAATTGTGATGCTTCTTTTTCACTGTCTGTCTGTTATTTTCAAAGAGCTTTCTAGTTACAGAAATATGTATTTGCTCAAGTTCATTTCTGTGCTATGTCCTAGGTCTCTCTTTTCAGTAGTGATCTTATGAACATTTTTTTCCATTGGCAGATTAATTCTAAGAGTATTTCCGTTAACGTTATATCACATTAGCTCTTTTAGGTGACTACAGATCTGGTAGACTTGGGCTTAGCAAAGGCATGTTTTGAATATTGAGTCTGTCTTGTTAAAAACAGAATAAAATACTACGTCACATTATTGAGAAGCCTCAGGAGGATTAGAGAATGAGTTTTCAGGTGCAGCGTTTGAAGTGTGGGTACCTCTTTTAAAAGTAAATTATCAATGAAATGACCTCTTGCTAGTCTATATTTACTCTTTTTTGTAGCTTCATCTTTTTTCCGTTCAGTTTGTAAGTCAAAACAGAATATCACTCCATTGCTAACACTGCAGGTTTAGCCTACTATCTGAAAATCAAGTTTGTCTTGTTCTGCTTCACTACAGTAGC
Source organism: Tragopan temminckii (assembly GCA_028571105.1). Taxonomy (NCBI): domain Eukaryota; kingdom Metazoa; phylum Chordata; class Aves; order Galliformes; family Phasianidae; genus Tragopan; species Tragopan temminckii. The sequence goes on along the minus strand of JAOWBP010051868.1, from coordinate 7,452 downwards.
GCCCACAGCACAAGCACTCTGGATCTGGAACTTATCAAGGTTTTTTTATTTATATTCAAGACAAGTATACATGTGACCTAGACTTGAACTTTTACAGTGCTGACACTATAGGAAACATTTTCTTTGTCAGTAAGTTGATATGTCAACACCAGTAGTTACAATTAAAACTAGTGGTAGGTTTTTTTGCTGTTTTTCTTTAAAAACAACAACAACAACAACAAAACTGTTTAAGATATTCTGAGTTGGCTGCTGAAATGTGACAGTTCTCCTGAGAAGAGAGCTAATTCCTCAACAGATAAAGTATAGATAAGCTGCAGCATAATCCAGTCTCACATTTTTCTACTTTGGTGACAGTGACACATCTGTGACACACACACTATCTGTGTTTCAGAATCGTGTTACACTCTGGGGAGCTTGCAGCAAAACTGTCATGAGACATACAACATCATGTCCCCTTCCTCTACCCAAATATTATGCATGTCCTTTGCCTCATGTGTCATCACAAGAAAGAAACTGTGATTGCATCCCTTGAAAAAAATGTCTTATTTTTTGAAGATCTTATAGATCTATCAAATCTCTGTGTTTAAATGTGTTTGCATCTCTCTGTGCAAGTCTACAGAGATAGAAAAGAAAACAGGGACTTAGCTGCACTTGGAACTCTTGCCAGCCTTTGTGGGATGGAAAATTCCTTCCTAATTCCATATCTGACTTTAAATTTGACCCTCAGCATGTGTGCAAGATAGACCAACACACGCACTTCAGAAAAAAAAGATCCTTTGTGTCCTAGCAGGACATTGGTGCAACTTTTCCAAGGTCCCAGTCTGGCTGCTGCCGATCAAGGAAGCTTTGTCTTCCCTCAAGCATCCTAGAGTGTGCGGGTAAATTGGGCATCAGAAAAAAGAGCTGTGCTCTACCTCCCGCAGGATGTCAACAGAAGCCTTGAAACATGAGATGTGGCTGTAGTGTTCATCTCAATGAAGAGCTACCAGAAAGACAAGCATATTGAGCACATACAGGAAACCACTGGTCCCCATGGGAGAGTTGTAGTGCATATGTTCCAATATTAGTGATCACTTATATATTATACATTTAACATATTTCTATATAGAATTGCTAGCTAGCACTGCTAGCTTTTGTCTTCTTAATTTTTAACAAAACCAGTTTTATTTGACTATCTAAACACCAACTAAAAAATATCAAGTAGGTTCAGAATGAGACTAATTCCCAGGTGATCTCTTGATAAATTACCTCAGTCACTGATATAAACCCTTTAACAAAACCTTTAAGCTGTCTTCATAAATTAGTTTTGAATCTCTCCATTAACTGCAGTTTTCAAATCTGTACGTTTCTCTGTCTTGGAGAAGCCCTTGTGGTACTTGCAGTTGCCTTTATCAAGTTAGCTTATCACAGTAAGAACAGTGGGGTGCTGTGTGTGTGTGTGTGTGTGTGTGTGTGTGTGTGTGTGTTAAAAGATGATTCACATTAATTTAATTTTATCCTTACTCGCTTTTAGAAAGAATGCTAATATAACTCCCTTCATTACTGTATCCACATTGATATTGAGGTACAGTGCCTAATATTTCCTAGGCTCTTCTTCTTTAGTAGCTATTTAATACCTAGATTCATTTGCAGTTCTCCAGCCCTTTGGAATTTTCCCCGTTTTCCATTAGATGTTCAGTATCAACACCAGTGGTTCGAAGAACTCCTCATTCAGTTTATGTAAGTCTCCAGGCCTGTTGATTTGAAAACATTTAATTTTAGCAGATCTCATCTCACATCTCTTTTTATTACCTACAGTGAATTTTGTTGTGCTGATGTAATATGGGATGATACATTCTCCAGCTTTATTCCAAGGACAAAATGTTGTGCAAAGGACAAAATGTTTATTGGGTATTTCCTCCTTTTTTTGGATTGTTATTTACAGTTTTATCATCCACATCTAGCAGTGGGCTCGTGGCCAGTCCTAATATTTATAAAAATATCCTTTTTCTCTCTTTATCCCTATTAACTATTAGTATTTCCTTCATTTTATTAAGTTCCCTCGTTAGTTCCCTGCATATGTTATTTTAACACTTACTTTCCCATTTCTGTCATGCTGCAAATAAGTGAATTTTACTGTTTTATTTCTGTCTTCTTTATTGCCATCTTCTAGCCTAGACAATTTCTGTTTCAGTATAGATATTTTTGTGCTTATAAGCACACTTTTCCGTGTGATTGGATAGGTTTAACACTTTATTTTATATTTCCCATTTGATTTTGCATTACCAGTCAATCGGGCTAACAGTTATTCTAAACATTGGAAGTTTGTTCTGTTTAAAGCACAGTTCTGTATTTTGGAACCAGCCTGTTACTGATTGATGCCACATTCTGCTTGCACAAGGTGACTGTGACCATATCACCATTATTAATACCTAGGCAGTTGCCAGTTCAAGGCAAGCAGTTAAATCTTCTTGGCTGTGGCTGAGCTATTCCAGCTTCTATAGGGGAGAGTCTGCATTACCACAGGAGCCCTGGGAAATGAAACAGTCATTTTGTTACTGCTCACATGGAAGGTTCAGCACATGCTTCTTAGCAGGAGCACATCCCTCATGACAAAGTTTATTTCAAGTTAGCAAGCAAGTCATAATAAGAAGGAAAACTTTAACTCAGGAGATAAGTGGGATGTCATTAGGAATGATTCCAGCAGAACTCCAAAAGGAAGCATGAGAAGTCACCTGAAAATTCTTTGGGTTTTTTTTTTGGTTTGGTTTGATTTTGTCCAACCAGCTGCTCATTCTTGCTCTATGCTGTTTGCTGTTGGATATATTTATAGGGCAGTACTGTAAAGAGCACCAACAATCACTTTCATTTTCAAAATATCATCAATGAATATGCATTTTGATTTACAGCAAGGTCTTCTGGAGGCTGCATCAGCCAAATATCTGCTGTTGGAATTTTCATTACTAGACCAAGCACAGAGTAGGATGCTGTACTTTTTCCAGTGCCCAGGTAAGAGAGGCAAAATGGATACAGGTTGTCCTGTACACAGTGGCAAATATAGCTTCCATGTCTATACAAGCATTGTGGGCCCCAATTTGACACAGAAAAAGTGTCTCCCTCAGAGAGAAAAAGGAGGAGAAAAAAGCCAGTTAAATGCCTGGGGTTTTGCTAGGAATCAGAAGAGTCCATGATAAAGTGATCAGATAGGAAGGCTGCCCTTTGGGTTTATCTTCGGGTGACAGGAAGCACAGTTAATTCCCTGGTCTTGTACTTGTGTTGTTGCTGAAGAACAGTTCTTTAGATGAACACGTGAAGTACCTTTTGAAACTTAAAAATGGACTGCTTCTCTTGCCTCTCTCCAGTTTTTTTTGTTTTGTTTTGTTTAGATTTCCAGAGGGCAGAGACAGCATTTCCTTCTTTTAGAGTTTCTAGACAAATAATTATAGGAGCAGCTCAAGACTAAGTGGGATGGTTCTCCTTTTGTAGGAAGCAAAAATTCTCCCAGTTAAGGAGAAAGTATAGTCAAGAAATGGCGAGTAAGCATCTGGTTTATGCCATGATCTGGCAAAGGAGTCTGTACCTAGCACAACGACTCCTGTCACTAGGATTGCCTTCTTTCCTTTCTCCTGTAGCTAATGAATGTGCTCATTCACTCTGAGATCCATTCAGGGATAGAGTGAAGCTCCATGGACAGAGGGCTTGCAGCCACAGAAACCACTCTGGAAGAGAAATGTCCGTTTAAGTCTGGCCTTCTCCCAGCATACCTTCTTAATCCTGACAGCAACACCACCAGTCAGCATAATTTCTTATTATAAACAAAGATATACACACAAATACCTATTCAAAGTAGGAAATGTGTGGATTTTTTTTCTTTTCTGTTCTTCTCTTTTCTTTTTCCGCTTGCTTAAATAAGCACAGCAGAGCTGTTTTTTTATCACGGTCCTGCTCCTGCATTTTTCCAACCCAATTAGGCCATTACCAGGGCTAAATGAGGCATGGAGCCTTCAAAAGTCACACCGTCATCCCGGAGATGAAGCGCGTAGAGCTGCAGAGTTGGCAGGTAGGTGAGGTGATGGGGCTCACTGGAGTGTGACCCCGGCTGTTTCTGTGTTCCAGAAAGATCACCTTCAGAATAAGGTGGGGAGGGAGGAAGTCAATTGAAAATTCTACCTGTTTTTTACCTGACTTTTAAAAGGCACGGTGCTAATTAGGGGTTGCAATGCTGTGGTTGAGTGATACAGCTGTGTTCATTGGGGATGCATAGAGGATCAAGGTCAGCCTCCTCTCCCATGTGACTAGCAGTAGGACTAGAGGAATGGCCTCAGTTGCACCAGGGGAGATTCGGGTTGGATGTTAGGAAATGCTTCTTCTCTGAAAGAGTGGTCAGGCGCTGGAATGGGCTGCCCAGGGACATGGTTGAGTCACTGTCCCTGGAAGTGTTCAAGAAACATTCAGATGTTGTACTGAGGGACATGGTTGAGTGTGAAATATTGGTGATAGGTGGACTGGATGATCTTGGAGGCCTTTTCCAACCCTGGTGATTCTATGATTCTAAGTGGGTATTATTGCACTGTGCTGATGGTGGATGTTCCCTGGTGTCATGATGGGGACTCTTCACTCTTCACATGGAAGTGATGCAGAGGTTCATCTGTTCTGCCCTGAAGTTCTGATAACTCTTGCCAATATTTTTTTTTATGCAAATTGGGAAAACTTATGTGTCTAACACAAGGAGAAAAAGGGGTCCATTTAGAAAGACAAGGAACACAAAGCCCAGCAATTAGTCTCAAAAAGACAAGCTTGGGATCCCCTGCTATGTTTCAAGGAGGAGCTCTGACAGAAAGAATGGTAATTTTCTGTCTTACACCTTTTTAAACACTTCAGTTTTTGTGTACTCAAAGAAAATGAGTGCTTGCACTTTTATGCATTCCATTTTTGTACAACAAAGAGTGGATAAAGGCCTTTGCCCAGAATGCAGATTGTTTTAGGTGAATATCTTCACCTCAGTTCTTCTGCTCTCACACTGAGCAATACCTTAGTTACCAGCTAAATCATATAAAACTTATTGCAGAATATTGTAGTAGAATCAGATACGGTACTGAACTCACCAGCTGAATTAATCCCAAAGTGAGAAAGGTAGTCTTCCCAGCCCCTTTTTGATTTGAAAGCATGACAGATCAGTTGAGATAAATATAGTCAAAAGAATCCCACACTTAAGCATTATTGGACATGTTCTTCTGGATCTAGCTGCAGAAGTCTGAGATGTTACTCCCACATCAGCATGTTCTTCACCTTTGCAGTCTTCACAGCAAGAGCTGTGCTCCTAATCTGCTTCAGTCCCAAATCTAGCTCATTTAGTTAATTTCACCTTCGTGGAAGTTTGAGCTAAGATGCCCAAATTTGCAGGAAAAAGATGAGGGGAAGGCTACGATCTGTCATAATGACTTCAGAGCTCCTTATGACTTCTAATAGGGGTGCAATAAAAAAATCACAGCTGAGACTGTGATCTTATGAAACTGTGTGATAGGGAATTTCCAATACGGGAATATCACACAGGGATAAATATTTTGTCCACAGGGATGTGTGTCTCTCAGTTGTGCAGAGAAATGAGCTTCAATAACTTTAATATGTTGATTATTTTATTCTGAGGTTGATTTTTAGGGTCGATTTTCACAAAATTGCTTAGGTCGTTAACCAACTAGTGGATCTAGAAGTGTTGCCTAAGACACTAATGCTACAATTATTTAACACAGTGTTGTTGAGGCAGTTATCACTGGGGACTTCCAGAGGCAGGATCTCATACCAAATGATATTAGACACTTTGAATGCTGCTTTGAGTGCAGATGGTGATGTCTATAATACTCATTAATTACAGAAGGAAAAAAAAGGTATCTGTGTTCTGTAAAGAATCTGTGTTGAATTATTGAGGAAAAAAAAAAGTTTGAATTAGTCCTCCTTGTTTTCCAAAATAACCATGCAAAGTTTGCTTCATACAAAATTGTAAATAGTATGATGCATTCCTTCATAGGGAAGGTGGAGCAACAGGGGAGAGCTGTGTGAGGTGCTTGTATGTTCCTGTGTTGGCTTTGCTACTGCCAGTACTAGCTGCAAGTCATGGGTCTGTGTTATCATCTCATCTACATCTTTAGCAGGGAAGTACAGCCCCATGGGCTCAGCCAGCATTTCTTAGGTGAATAATATAGACGTAGATGATAAACAAGTCCTCGCATATCACATTGATCTTCCTGAGCATTGCACAGCAAAATAAGGGTCGTTGGTCCTATTCAGGGATCGGTGTATGGTGTATAGTATTGTATTCCACCCTGTACTTTCATGAGACATGCTACCACAAGCTAGCACTGTGGGGAAGAGTCAGCAAAACCTACTGTCCTCTCCCTGTAGGACTAGAGCAGGACATAGGCCTCTCTGTGCCACCTGCCTCCCCTCATGCCTGCATTTTTACTCTTTATTTTCTTCTCTGCCTTCCACTAATCTACATTTAGTGATTTTCATGGGTTGAGCAGAACTTCTGTCCTTGTTAGTGCCCAGAATTTCTCCCGAGTTCAAGAAAAAGCCTATCTGTATGTTGAGCTCATTTTCCTTTTCTGGGAACCTACTAGGTCTCTATTCACCACTGCATCTCTAACAGACAGAGGTTACACATAGCAGACAGGCAAAAGAAATATAAAAATGGGCAAGAACAAAAGGAATAAGAAGGAAGATGGTAAAGGTATAATTATTCTGTTTAGAAAATCATAAAGAGGAGAAAATAGAGGAGAAATGGAGACTAAAAAACATATCCTGGCACAGTTGAGAATTGGAAATGTGAAAGAAAGTGTAGGGGGGAAAAAAGCATGAAAAAATCTAAAAGGATTTATTAGTGAGTCATGCTGGACAATGAAAAATTAAACCATCCAACAAAAAGAAAGTGTTTATTTGTTTTTAATATGAGTACAAATGAGAATGGAGCAGCCAGCCAGGGGCTACTTTAGCTTCTGATTCAGCAAAGCACTGAAATACACGATGAGCTTTTAGAATCTACTAAATTTCGTTAAAGCCAATTGCACTAAAGTTGAGCATATACTTAAGTGTTTTTTCTGAATTGGATTTATGTTGAAATTGGCTTAGACTTACAGTTGTCCTTATTGTTTGGTTTACTGAGAATTCTGCTGGAGAAAAAATGGAATCAAATAAAGTGTTTTGCTTCAGATTCAGAAATTAAAAAAAAAAAACAAAAACAAACAAACAAACAAACAAACAAAAAACAGGTAAAATTGAAGGAAATTACAAGGCAAAATACATATTTTCCTTGCAAGCAAATGGATAAAGTTCAATAGAAAAAAACTGTTCAGCTCTCAGATCTGATTTTTTTCTAAAGGAAAATCTGAATTAAACTTGATACAGCTGATAGTCAGTTTGACATTTTATTTGATATTTATTTGATATTTATTTGATATAATGGCATTCTGGGGTGCA
>JAOWBP010051867.1:3911-14383 GCA_028571105.1 Tragopan temminckii | reverse complement strand
AAAGGCCCAACCAAGAAGCAGAGTCACAACCAGTACCACTGAGAAAAAAGTGAAGGGTCTTAGTAATTGGAGACTGTGCTGAGAGGCACTGAGGTGCCCGTCTGCTGCTCAGACAACCTCTCCAAGGAGGTTTCCTGCCTGCCAGGGGCCTGCAATTGGAACATCAGAAAGAGGATATTGAGTATGATAAAGCCAGACAACCACTATCTCCTCCTGGTCTTTCAAGCTGGGTCACACAAGGTTGTGACCAGGAAATTAAAATATATCAAAAAAGACTTTATGTCTCTTGGGAATATGCTGAAGGGATTAGGAGTGCAGGTAGTGTTCTCCTCAGTCCTCCCAGCTGGAAACTGGGATCCAGGCAGAAGGAGGAGAACAGACCAGTTGAATGAATGGCTATGTGGGTGGTGTCACGGCCAAGGGCTTTGACTCCTGTGATCTAGGACACACCTTTGATAAACCAGAAAGGCTGATGTGAGATGGAAAGCAACTGACCAGGACAGACAAGAATATATGAGGCAGCATGCTAACTGGGCTCATCACCAGGGCTTTAAACTAGATTTGATGGGGGAAGGGGATGTATAGCTGAGTGATAGAGAAGAGCTGGGGACCACTGTCACTTTAGGAAGCAGTGGGAGAAAACCTCAGATTGTCCTGGGGGTTTGTGGGAGGGATCCTCCAAGAAGATAGTACAGCTGAAAGCACAGCTGAACTACCTCTATGTCAATGCACACAGCATGGGAAATAAGCAGGAGCAATTGGAAACATGGTGCAACTGAAAAACTATTTTATCAGTGATATAGACAGTGGGATTGAGTGTACTCTCAGCAAGTTTGCTGATAACACTAAGTCGAGTGGTGTAGTTGATGCAATAGAAGGGAGGGATGTCATCCAGAGGGACCTGAACATACTTGAAAAGTGGGCACATGAGAATCTAATGAGGTTAAACAAGGCACTTGGGTTGGGGCAATCCCGAACATGAATATGGACTGGGAAAAGAACTCATTTAGAACAGCCCTGCAGAGAAGGACGTGGGGGTTCTGATGGATGAAAAGCTGGACATGAGCCAGCGGCATGCACTTGCCACCCAGAAGGCCTACAGTGTCCTGGGCTGCATCAACAAAGGGATGGCAGCAGGGAGAGGGAGGGGATGTTCCCCTCTGCTCTGCCCTTGTGAGATTCCATGTGGAATACTGCATCCAGGTCTGGGGTCCCCAGATACAGGAGGGATGTGAAGCTCTTGGAACGGGTCCAGAGGAGGGCCATGAAAATGACCGAAGAACTGGAGCACCTCTCTTATGAAGAAAGATTGAAGGAATTGGGTTTGTTTAGCTTGGAAAAGAGAAGGCTCTGGGGAGACCTCATTGCGGCCTTCCTATACATGGAGGGAATTATAAGCAGGAAGGCAATTTACCTTTTGCTCTAATAGAGACAGAACAAGAGAGAATGGCTTTATACTAAAAGAGGGGAGATTTAGGTTAAATGTTCGGATGAGAGAGTGGTGAGGTACTGGAACAGGTTGCCCAGAGAGCTGTGGGTCCCCCATTCCTGGAGCCATTCAAGGCCAGGTTGGATGGGGCCCTGGGCACACAGAGCTGCTGGGTGGCAACCCTGCCTATGGAAGGGGGGTTGAAAATAGATGGTGCCCTCCAACTTAAGCCATTCTATGATATGATTTCAACTCTTATCTTTTATATTCATCTTACCAAAAGAGAGGCTCTTGCTAGTGAATCCATGTCAGATATGATGGCTGGTACACAAAATGGGTTTATGAAGAGCTGTGCTGTGCAGCAGGTAGGAGGATGCTGACTTTTGAATCATTTATCAGAGCTTTAATAAACCATGCAATAGATTCCTATTGCAAGCTCAGCCCTTGTCATCCTGAAATATTGAAACTGAGGTGATTTAAATACTCTGCAACTATATGCTTGGTCATGGGGAAAAAATGAACAATGCCAACTTGTGATTAATGACAAGGAAGGCATTTTAACAGCTCACAGCCAAGTGTCTGGTGTTCTTATCCTGTACTTTGTGTGTTTTGGCTCTGTTGTGCTTCCTGGGAATGAGCTGAAAGCCATTAGCAATATGCTGCATTTGAGGGACTTAGTGGTTCATCACATTCAATTTTCTCCTATGCAGCTAGCATCCCATGCAAATGGGCTGCTTTTTATAAGCATTTCATGGCAGGGAGTTCTGGAGTTCAGAGCTGGGTGGGTTGCTGGGTTTGGGTGGCACATTATAGCCCTCCTGAGGGGCGACTTCTGTCTGACTGCATTTGGAGCATCCACTCCTGGGAAGTTTTGTAGCTATTACAGTTCAGCTTATGGAGCTGTTTTCTCCCCTTGGGGGCTTACCTCAGTGACACTTATGGCAATGATCTCATTTGCTTTTTATTTTGTCTAATCAAGGCGAAGTCTCTCTGTTCCCAATTTCCTTCTGTTCCCCAATTATGCTGGTAGTCCTTTTCAAGCAAGTTTTAGTTTCTGACTTTTATACAGCTCTTGTAGCCTTTGAGTCTTTCAAATGAGGTAATTAGGCCCTTGTTACAGCAGCTTGAATGTTGAAAATAACTCTCATGGACTCAAATTTTCCTTTTTCATCACTGCCTCAGTGCTCTAAAGTCAGACTGAGATTACCCCGCTTGCTCTTCTGCGCCATTTCCATTTTAGGGGCTTGCATCAGAGAACTTTGCTACTTCTGGAGTCTGAGCTCATGTCTTGTGCCATTGAGTTTTATTTTATTCCATCCTGGTCTTCTTCACCATTAATCAACTTGAGCTTGCATAAAGAAAATTAGCTGTTTTCCACTGTGAAGAGGAAAAAGAATTCCTAGATGTTAACTATATAGCTGTCTGTCTATACTGATTTATGAATAATCACACTTTTTCTTCCAACCTGCAAACCAATTGTACTTTAAAAAAGGGAAAAGTTCCATAAGGTATGTTTATTAGTTACGCAGTTATTTACACCTTGAAAAATTTCCTCAGGGCTATTTGTTCAAACAGGCTGAAAAAACAAAGTATAAAGTTATTCTGGGCGGGACTGCTTAAGGTATGCAATAGAAAAGGAGGGGAGAATTGGTGATGTGTCTTGGTTTTTGTTTGATTTGGGACTTTTAGGGTTCTAGGTTCTTGGTGACTTTTGTGTGTGTCTTTGTTTGTTTTGTTGGCTTGCTTAAAATAAAACCCAAATGTTTTCCACATTTCAGCACTGTTTGAGATTTGGCATTAGACATTATCTACATTGCTAAATCCTAAGATCTTCTTAAAAAGCATTTCAGTGATAACCCTATATTCTATAACTACACTTAATCTGGGGTATTTTCATTCCAACCCTTCTACTGTGACATACATCTGGAAAATTACGCCATTGTGTTTAGTGAAGCCCCCATGTTTGTTTGTTTGTTTGTTTTTTAATTGAATGAATGATATCCCAGTGTGATTTCATGTCAGAAAGACACAGGCTATTGAACAAAATCCTTGTATAAAAAAGAGCAGTGTACACGTTGTGATGTATCTGCTGAGATCTCGATTCTTTAGCCAAATGAAATTAATACTGGAAGAAATAAATCCATCCATCCATTTTTCTTAAATAAAAAAAAATAGGAAGAGCTGAAGTTGTGCTTCTCCCATCCAGCAGTTGAGGTTCTGCTTACATAAACATGTTGTACATAAAATAGCAGCAAACCGTATACTCCTGTTTTGTCCTTTGCATAGTACAGATGTTGCAGGTGATAACTTCAAATTTAATTTCCAGATGTACTGTAGAGCCAACAGAGTGCAGAAGGGCTAACAAGATCTTTGAACTCAAGCAGAGTCTTTTCAGACTATCTGATTTAATATAAAGAATGAGATTTCTTTCTAGGTTCTGGGTTGGTATAAACAGACACTGACTTCTGCAAGCCATTCTTATCAGAATAGCTGAGAACACGTCTTAAAGATTTTTTGCTTGAACTTTATTATAGACACAGGTGTTTTTTAATTGCAAATGTGGCTGTATTACAAACCAAAAGAAAATAATCAAGAGAAGTTTCTGTTGTGCTGGGAAGAAGGAAAAAACAGCAAGCCCTTTGTTTTCCAAAACACATCTACTTTGGAATTAGAAGTAATTAACTTTTTTTTTTGCAGCTGATGACCCTGCAAAGTCTTATTGCTTAGCTGGTCACAAATCACATGTATCTGGATCATGAAGCCCAGTATAATTTTGGCCCTGTCATTATAACAAGAGGTTATTAATTTCAAACTACTTAGACTAGTCTCCCAGCGAACACTCAGCTGTGTTAATTGCAATGAGGCTTTTGGGTGAGAAATGCCTCTTTGTATCCACAAACCCTTCACTAAGCTGTAGCTTTCTAAACAAGCAAAACCAGAATTAGGAATCAAGTCCTGGGTTAGGAAAGAGGCATTTTACAGCAAGTTTTGCAAATCAGATTTTTTGGGATGATATTTACGGCCAGAGGCATCTCCTGATGTTTCAAATGTCTGTTTTTAAGAGGTCTGCAGAATGCATTCCTGTGTGATGACAAATTAATATCTTAGTAATAACAGTTATTCTCAAAGCATAATTTAGCTTCATTAATACAACAAAATTGTCATGTATCCCACTTTCATCGAGCCTGAACATATAAATGGTGCCCTTGATATTCCATAACAGCTGCTTGCTTCCTGGCAAAGGAAAATGTGTTGCATTAACATGAAGAAATGGATCCTTTCTGTTTAGATACTTTTACTACATTCTACATAGGCAAGATAATTAACATGCTGGGTGCACTCTAGATGACCAATTAACCTCCTGTAAATGTGTTCTGGTAATTACTCCCCATACAGTAATGCAAATATTAGATTAACTTTTAGGAGCAAATTTTATGAATCTTTGAGTGAGTAATTCAAGGTTTCATAAATTGACTGAGCCCTACTGTCAGTGTCTTATAAAACCTCCAGCCCATTTCCCTCCCTTCTGCCCAAGCACTGAAGTGCACAGGTCAGTGCCCCCTGTACACCATCTGGAATTCCCCACCAGTACCTATTGCTATGGAAATACATGGAAACCAGGGCGAGTGTTCAGGTAGACCTGTGTGCCTTTCTGAAGCTTAATTTGTAGTATTTTCACGTTGCTTATATATTCTGACAACTACTTCTGAAAATCACTCAAGGCCATTGAATTAATACCAGAATCAAACAACCTTTAAATTAATAGCGAGTAATTGGATGCATCGCAGTTACTAATTAAATCTTTAAACAAAGCTGCACACACCTGCCTTCTGGTATCTGTCACCCTGAGACGGCTTCCTGTGTGTGTTTGGCTGACAGCACCATCTCCGAGACTGAAATTCTGTATGAGGCCTCCTCACTTTTCCAGACGTCCTCCTGAATTTCTCATGGCCTTTTCTTCTTTTGTGCATGCAAACCAATTAGTTCGACTGCGGCATTTCTCTTCGTGCACCATCAGTTTATTAATGAACAGAAAAAGTTGATAAGTGTTGTGATCCAGCACAAGGAAGAATATTGCTAACATTTAAAGCAATTGTGACTGTGCAACGCTCTCTACAACAATGGCCTACGTAAGGGTCAGCTCTGTGGCTCACGAAGCAGATAACCACTCCCCAGCTAATCAGGTTAATGCAAGAGGAGAATGAGCAGTTAACTATACCCTTGTAGATAGACCAAGTTCCTAAACTGCCATCTTGACAGGCTGTACCTTGTGAGAAAGAAAGAGGGAGCAATCCGGGAATCCTACTGCATGCAGCTCCTAATTCACACAGCTGAGCCAGGTCTTTAAATCTCTAAGAAATCCCTCTTCATCTCCATATTTACTACTTCAGTTGCTGAGTGGCACACAGTGATTTCCGTGTGCATTTACATTAACTTTTGTACTTATGGGAACTTAATTTAGGGAGCTGCATGGAGTGGAGGTCCTGAGCTCTGCCTGTGAGGGGGTGTTGATCCCCACAGCAGGGGAATTAGTGAATAACCATTGACTGAGTGGAATACAGTTGTTCATAAAGTTGTTCTAGATTTAGGCTTCCAGCTGGCTAGCTGATGCTATCGCAATGAACTTTTTGATGGCATTAAAATGGAAAACTTGATGCGTCTCCAGTAACTGAGCTTAACAATTTGCCTAGATATCAAAGTTGATTTGGGTGGTTTCAGTCATGTTAAAGATACGGATGGGATATTCCAAACAAAGGGATGTAACCCAAATGATGTGACCTAGAGATGTGGCTCCGTAAGAAGGTGGCAGCCAATTAGTGTGGTGCTGAACACTTGTCTGTTTCTCCCCTGCCTGCTGGAAACACTGCTTCATTTCTGAAAGAATATAGTGGTTTTGCAAACCTGGCAAAGGTCACTCATTATATAGATATGTCTGTGCTATACCAGATTTAATACCAAGACCTTCAGAACTTGCAGAATTTGAGTGAAGACTTTCTTGTTATTCATTTTTGAGGAATTAGAACCTTTTTAAAACAGAGAATCCTATCTCTTGAAAATGCTACTTTCTGTTCAGCAGAATGTAGTGAGCTGCTTCTGGAGGTACCAGCTCTCATCTCTATTTGATTTGATTGGGATTACAAACTGTACTGCAAAAACTTCACTCATAGAAGCACCTGAAAATTTTCCAGTCTTGTATGTCCAGGTTGGTGTGGCCGGGACATCTGAGTTGGGCATCACCCTCCACTTCTGACACAATTTTTCTGTTCCATCTAGCCTACTGATCTGGAGTCCAAAATACAAGGTCTGCATAAGGCAGCTAATTCCCTAAAATCCTAGAACTATTACGGTATTTAGAAGTTCTTTTTCCAGCTGAGACCACAACTTGGAGGGGAGGAAGCAATTAAAACAACTGTGGAGTGGTGTTTTTCTTTCAAATATTTGCAAATGATATTTGGTATATGTGAGGCTATGAGGGAAAGATTGCTGTACTGTATGTTGTGTTCCTGTGACTTACCTACTGGGTTTTAGCCTCTTACAACTGAATTACACCCAGAAAAGTCTGTTCAGGACAGCAAGCAGAAAAATGAAGGAGCATCTAGTGATAAAAAAAGGCTTTGGGGAAAATACATCAAGGGCCCTTCAGGAAGCATCGAGATCCTCATGCTTAAGAAATGTTTTCTTGCCTGGTTCCAGTGAGGTTAACAGCTTGTTTCTGTTTGCTTTATGTTCTCTGGGCTGGAGCCAGTGCTGTGCTGAGCACCCTGCCTGCACCAGGGCAGCAGCTTGACCATAGTAAGGCCTTAGAGATAGGTGATGCCATTCAAAGCCATATTACAAAACTTTCCGGGGCTCCAAATTTCTATTGCTTTGTGGTGTATTTTTAGGTGACAACCCAAGCTGTCATTTTGGAAAGCACTGTTTTGAAACACTTGAAGGTGAATATAATAAGCAAAAAAGGAAAAATAAAAACAATCCTGGGTGAGCTCTAGGTTCAGGTTGCTAATAGTATGGAAATAAGTGCATAAATATTAATTGCACGAGGAGCCCACACATTTGGCAGAAAGATTGTGATGGTTGCTTGTGTTTCAGTAGTTTTCTGCCTCCCACCTGATTCCTGCTGACCTCAGTAATGTTTGTGTGTACGCAGCTTCTCAGAGTGTCTTTATGAGTTCAAGTCCAGAGAAGCAAATCCCAGAAGGTAAAATACCTGTGGAAGCTGTGCTTTAGAGCCAGACCCAAGACGGCTACAGCTGCCATCTCACAGGTCAGATTCTGGCACTTGATATCAGGAAGCAGCAATAAATCTTACTAGGACAAGTGGTAAAAGGCTCTGCTTTGGATTCTTTAAACTTAGTCCATGCCTGCTTTGGCGTAGCAATAGCACAAAAAGAGAATTTGACTTTGATGGACTTGTGAAATACATATGATTATGAGCGAAATATGTAGCTTAGATAAAATCCTCATTAGCAAGAGATGTAGCTTAGATAGAACGTTATGAAAATGTATTAATCTTGTTTAGAAGCATGGTATTGAGGCTTAGTACACAAACTCTCTTGGCTCCTCTTTGAGCCCTGACCAGGCTTGAGGTGGAATCCAAAAAGGAGAATGAAACCAGATGTTTCTATCCTTGAAGTTACGTAAGCTTGTTTTAGTCAATATATAAAGGAGGACCTTTTTGCAGCAAAGTTGGAGAGCTCACCTATGGATGGACGCTCTGTGTAGGACCTCTCAGTTGTCGGGAAAGGTTCTCCAAGTCCTCACTGTAACTGGGGCTCCCCAGTGATTGATGATTTGGACAATGTAATGTATTAGGGCAATTGGTGATGTATCTTTCTTAATCACCATAGTTAATCTTATGTAGCAATGATTGGGTGCATTACTTTGCTCTGTTTTATTCTTGCTGTCTCATTTCATCTTTTGTTTCCTTCTTGCTGCATTATCTCACTTCTTTTTCTCTTGCTTTAAACGTAAGTAAAGATAAACTCACTTCTCTAACTTGGTGTCTTTGTCCTGTGTGCTAACCCCATCCATGGAAAAACAGATCCCCACCTACAGTGATCCAAGTCTGAAAAGTCCTCCCAGCACTGAGGTGACAACAGCATATCTGAAAGCAGAACTTGGCTCTATATTTCAAGGAAACATATTTGCAGACCACGTACAAACATCCTCTATTTGCAGTCAGCTCTAAAATCTGCTGCTTTGGGCAATTTCCTGGAATTGCAATGGGTTCTAAAGGTGATCCAGAGATGGTCTGAATTTCTGTGGCATTCACTTAGCTCAGTGCATCATCTTCAAATAATCTGGGTGTTTGCATGCAAAGAAAGTGCTCTGAAGCATTTCAAGGAAACTACAGCAGGTTAGAGAAATGTATCTCAGAGAGTACAGTAACAGTAAAATTTTATTTTGTTGGAGCATCTGACTACCAGATGGTGAGAAATAAATTGAAGAATGTGAAAGCATGTGGATGTGTCAGGGGAGCTAGTTACTAGCAGGTGAAGTGTGGGACTTCTATAGCAGGAGCGATAATCCAGTCCCTAAAATAGCCATGGCTAAGGCACTGCCAGGAACTTGAGGGTAGTTAGGATAACCTAAGGGAGCACTCGGGGCCTTGAACAGCTCCAGTTCAGGCTTACAGGGCTGTGCTAGGAAATAACTAGAGTTTTCCTTTTGACACTCCCAATATATTTAGGACGTCAGGAAAGGAAGGCAGGAGACCAGCGTGACTGAACCAGGACCTGCTGGTCAAACTGGAGAACAAGAAGAAAATGCACAGGCAGTGAAAGCAGGGACAGGTGCCCTTGGAGGTGTATCGGAATCCTGCTGGAACCAGACTTGGCAAAAGGTGAAGAGGAAAACAAGAAAGTCTTCTACATGTACATCAATCAGAAAAGGAAAGTCCAGGAGGGCATACCTCCCAAAATGAGCAATACAGGCAGGCTGGTAACAATGGACAAGGAGAAAGCAAAAGCATTTTTGCCTGTCTTCACTACAGACTGTTCTTCACACACCCCTTGAGTGGATAGATCTAAAGATGGGGACTGGTGGAAGAACGTCCCTACATCTATCAACAAAGATCTGGTTTGCAACAACCTGAGGAACATCCATATGTATGTGCATCCTGATGAGATGCATCGCAGAGCCCTGAGGGAACTGGCTGATGCAGTGGCCAGGCCACTCTCAAAGATATTTGAAAAGTCCTGCTGATCAGGTGAAGTCCCTTGTGACAGGAAAAAAAAGGCAAAATCACACCCATTTTTAAGAAGGGTAGAAAGGATAACCCCAGGAACAACCAGTCACTCCTGTGCTGGGGAAGATCATAGAGCAGATCCTTCTGGAAACTACGCAAAGACTCATGGAAAAGAGGTGATATGGGATAACAAGCATGGCTTCACCATGGGCAGGTTCTGCCTGACCTACCCTGTTGCTTTTAATGGTGGTGTAACTGCATCAGTGGACAAGGGAAGAGCCACTGATATTATTGATATCTGGACTAAAGTCTTTGACATGGCCCCCACACAACATCCTTCCCTCCAAATTGGAAAAAAATGGATATGATGGATAGGCTATTCAGTGGATGAGGATCATATCCGGAGAATGGTGGTCAATGGCTCAATGTCCGGATGGAGAACAGTGATGAGTGGTGTCAGTACTGGGACCAGCTAACATCTTCATCAATTACATCAACAGTGGGACCGAGTGCAAATTCAGCAGGTTTGCAGATGACATCAAGCTGTGGGGTGCAGTCGCCACACCTGAGAGACAGAGTGTCATCCAGAGAGACCTGGATAAGCTCATCAGCTTCAGCAAATCCAAGTGCCAGGTTTATCACCTACATTGTGGCAACCTCCACTAAAAAGGATAAAAGGATAAAAAGAACAAAAAGATAGAGCAGAGCCTACCAAAAAAGACCTGGGGGTACTGATTAATGGCAACTGGACATGAGCCAGTGACGTGCCCCAGCATCCCAGAGAGCCAACCGTATCCTGGGCTGCATCAAAAGCAGCATGGCCAGCAGGGCGAGGGAGGGGATCTGCCCCTCTGC
>JAOWBP010051866.1:0-11730 GCA_028571105.1 Tragopan temminckii | reverse complement strand
TTGGGAAGAACCAAACTGACAGTATCCCATAACAGGGTGGATTTAAGCAAGCCCCTCTCTTGCTCTCTCCCGCTCCCCTGGTGGGTTACTTTTACATCTGGTGAATTAAAGCTGAGTTTTCTAAAGGGAAAACCTCATGCAGCAGCCCTGAGCAAAGCTTCTCCTGGGACGGATGCAGCCTGCTGTAGCTGGAGCAGCCCTGTGCCTCTCCCCTGCTGCCCACGGCTCACAGGGCTGCATGGAACAGCCTCACGCTGCTGTGGGATGAGGGGTATTGGTATTCACGGGGAATGGCTTTTCCATGTAGAAAGTGCTGTGGCAGCGTAACCTTTGTCCGGGACTGTGTAAGCAGGAGACAGAGCAGCCCTGATGGAAATACAGCATACATCGGTGCGGAGCAACACCCGTATGACCTGTTAGTAGTTAGATCGTGTGTCCTGCTGTCCTGCCAGACTACAGGGAGGCCTCAGAAGAACAGCAGCAGTGGGAGCAAAGGTACTGAGGTGCGTTTCCCTTTGTCCCAGGCAAGTGAAAGGAGACACAGTTGTTGGAGGGATGTTGTGGTGGAGACAGAGCAGACAAGTCCCTTTTTCAGAATGTGCTGAAAGCTACATGTTTTCCTGGAGTAAAGAACTGCACGTTGTCCCGGGGTGAACAGCAGATGAAGCTTGTTGCATTTTGGACTGAGTGTGTTTGCCAACACTGCAATCTGTTGTTGTATAAAGACATGAACATCAAGGCAGTGTATACTGGGATTTGTTGATAAATAGTGGAATCTGCTTGCAAAAACCTGCATCCACTGAAACTTTCCGTTTCAAATTTCCATTTGAAGCTGATCAGAGTGAGCATGGGAGCTGTGGCTGTAGCACACCTCCAGCTGGAGGGCAGAGAAATCCTTCCTGATGAGAAATTTCCATTGTGTCAGTGAGAAAGCCCGTATATGAGCATGTCAGTGTGTGCTGTGAGCAACTCCCAGCGCTCTGACGGAAGAGAGTTCTTGTTTCTAGGGAATGGAAATATGATTGATTTTTCTTTCCTGGACAGAATGGCTTTAGTAAATCCTACACCCAGAAGGCAGGGTTATTTCTGGGTGTGAGGTGTTTTTTGCCATCGAAATGACTGGAAACTAAGGGAAAAACTGTATTTCTCAAAATAAGATCAGAATTAAATACGTATGAAGAATGTGTTAAATTTGTGCTGCAGTCATGACAGTTGTGTAATGCTAGCCCAAACAAATGAAATGAAGTCTCTCTCACTGTGGGCAAATTGTAACAGTAAACTCTAATCTCTAATACTAACATTCAAAATCAGATTAGGATTGAGGTGGAGGTAAAAGAGAAATTGTGAAGTACCCATCTTCATGTAAAAGACACGTCATAAAAATTACTGCTTTTGTTTTATGATGCAAGCTTGCTATGAGCAAGCTTTTTAATACAGCAGAAAGAGAGATGCTCAGATTCAAAATGAATGAGATGATGAATTACAGAGTAAAGTGCTATTCCAGTAAATATGGAGGGGAAATGGCATACTTAAATATGGAAGTTCTCAAGGGTATTCTGAAATACAGGTCTGAGGGAAAAGCTAGCATTGTAATTCAGGAAATAAATTCAGATTTATTGTCATTGTCCCTCAGAATATGACCTATGAAGTACTGGATGTTTGATTTGTGACATCTCTCTCACTGTGCTGTCAATCTTCTCTGAGTAGAGCACCCCAAGAGATTGGAGCTGCTGGAGGAAAAGCTTAAGAGAATGGCTATGTCTCTATCACCATAGTGTTACACAAACCAAGTGCCCGTGCATTGCGTTTGTTCATGGCTTAAAATTGTTAATGCCTCATTTGTGTTAGCTCAATAGCACAAACCAGGGCTGATAAGGGATGCCTGTGGCGCGGAGGAGGTCCCCTATACACCTTCCTACCTCTTTCCCTGCACCCTGGGATATATATTCTGTAGTTCATGTCTGTATGACTTAGGGCAGAGGGTCATGTTATGGATCTTGCTGTTCAGTGAGGTTTTGGAGCAGAAATGTCAATTTGACAAGCACCTGTGACCTTTCTGTCTTTGGCCGTAAAACCTGCACATTGCATGTGTCCGCACGTATTTAGCATTTGCATCTCTGAAATGTATCAAGGATTAATCTTTTGCAGAAGCAAATTCCAGAAATGAAACTTGCCAGCCAGTGTAGACTGCCCATTGCCAGCCTTCTCCTTCCTGGAGCATGTTTGTCCCTGGTCTGGGATTCTGTGTTGATGTTTGGTGGTTTGTTTTTGCAAATAAAAACATCTGCCTTTCACCAATGAAAGGAGTGCTTTAATGAGGTTGTTGGAGACCTTCTGCACTTTCCCTTGAAATCTAAATTTACCCGGGGATGGAGATTATTTTAGAAGAGCAGGAGCAGGAAAATGATGCCTTTGTTCAGCAGACTGAGAGAGCAGTCTGGTGGCTGTGTTTACGTGCCTGTGCCTCTAATTAATACTGACTGACACCACTTTGAGCAGAATGGCTGCATTATGTGCTGTGGCCGAGGGGCTGTTGAAAACCAGGCAGTAGTCATCAGGTAGATTTCAGATCCAGCTGTCATCACAGTTGTGTTTCATTTTGGCTTCTAAATCCTTTCTCTATTTGTTTAAAAAAAAAAAAAAAAAAAAAAAGCACTTCATAAAATAGCTTTCCTTTAGGAAGCTTGCCTTATTGTCATAAAATCTGGCTATCTGTTCCCAGATGAAGAACTTTGGGGAAAATACAAGAGAAGGAAGGCTGCAACAAAAGCCAAGTGTAAATCTGTTGGAAATAAACGTTTTGCATTGGGTTAAATACCGCCAGTGGACTGGGGACAGTCTCATTTGTGGATAGTGGCAGATGCAGTCCTGATACCAGCAAGACAAAGTTCTTTTGTGGGAACAATGGGTGAAAACCAGGGGAAGATATGAGGCCAAGAGCACCTGTTATTGCACAGGAGGACTTCTGGAAGGCAAGTGTGGGCTCAAGTATAATACTTAGTTGGGAACAGATGATCTTTGAGGTTCCTTCCAACCCTAACCATTCTGTGATTCTATGACTTCCAAATGAATATTCTTGGAGTTTCAAGAATAGTTTGCAAATTTTTGTTTTCCACTCTAGAAATAATGTCTCTTTTTTAAGTATGGCTATTCAGTGTAGACTGAGGTGGAAGCTCTCTGGGCAGAAACATTTTTTGCATTACAAGCAAAATTATTTTAAATCATTGCTTGGAAACGTGCAGAATTCAGCTTAGCTTTCATGCTGATGGTTAAACTACTGACCTGGGTCAAGGAACTGTATGCCAATCTGTGGGCTTGAGCCCTGGCGGGATATGTTGGCCAGGGAAGCTACTGTGACCATTTCCTGCTATAGGGATTCTTTGGTTAAAATCCAACAACACAAAAATGCCAGCCTGGATCCCTGCAGTAGCAGACCAAAGAAACTACTGGTGCTCCTTGTGCCTTATGTTTAATTGCCTGTATTATATATTTAATTGCGCATCGTAATGATAAAATTACAAAACACTAGCTTTGTAAATGAGCAAACCAGTGCAGCTGGCAGCTACATCCCAGCTAATGTGTTGCCATGGCACCAAGCAGAAGTGACAGCAATCAGTGTGATTCTGAGTGTTTAAGTCCTGCATTTGCAGTGGTTTAACTTAGATCTGTGAGAGTAACAGACCTAGGGGAGAGCATAGAGAGATGTTACTGGGGCCGCATGGAGCCATGCCCTTGGTATTCTTAATTGAAGCTATACCTGCAGTTCACTTGAATTCACCAAATTCAGATTGAAGTTTAAAAGAAAAAAAAGACTGAGTTTTGTTTTTTCCTTTTGAAAGAACCTTATCATTCTTTTAAAATCATCAACGTTGCTATTGCAGTATGGCATAATAACAGGAGAATAATTTCTTATTGGATTACCAGCTCTACTGCTCTGAAAAAAGTCCTTCTAGTTTTGTTGTACTCAGGAAGCCAAAAATCTCATCATCTTGAGTCAGTGAGATTACTTCTTTTTTTTCTTTGGCCAGCACTCCACAAACTCACTTACGTCGCTATAAATAAGGATACCTTAATGTTTTCATATCTTCATGCTTTGATTTATAGCAGCAGCTAAAGAAAACATCTGCTTTCCCAGAGCATGGCAAAATGCCGAAAAATATGCTCACGTATGCTTCTTGCTTTTCTTAATTGACTTACACACATGACAGAAAAACCCTGATGGTATGAAAATGTGTATTGTCTTTGGGCCACAGCCCACAGTGGATGTTCAAAAAAAGATTTACGTGGGGATCAAAAGCGTTCATCGAGAAAGATTTTTGTAACAACAATAACAAAGTCAGTGGTGCTTCAGAATCCCCCATGATGTGGAGCAGATGGAGTCTTGAGTGAGGGAGCTGAGGAAATATTGATGTTCTTATCCTCGTGCTCTTCCCCAGCTGAAAGTGAGTTCTGTTTGGAGCAGCGCTAGTTGCTACAGCTGTTGTGCTGTCTGCTGTTGGTTTCCCTATCTGACTCATCACTTCTCCCATTGCTGCCTGTGCATGAGGGACACAGCTCCTGAGACGGGAGTACACAGCCTCTCCTACAGCCCCCTGCATAGCTTTGGTAGCCAGCATGTTGCAGGGGAGTTTGCTAGGGTAGGGTTGTTGGTTTTCTTTTCTGTAAAGCAGAGGTTTGTTTCTTGACTCTGCTTGAAGCAGCAGGTGAACTGACATAATGAAAATGACATGGCAGCGTTTCAAGGGCAACACGAGTGTGATCCATTCCTTTAATCTCTGTATCCCTACAGGGATAGACAGCTTCCCCAGTAGATGTGTGGCTGCCTGGGCAGGACTGTATGGGTCAGAGGCTTCTGCCACCCAGAAATGGCTGTTGCTGCTGCTGTCATCCCATTCCCTCCTATTGCTCTAGGGGCTCCAGTGACATCTTGGCAAGCCCTGGCTCTGGTTTCGTCTTTGTGGGTCAGTAGCAACTTGGCCAGCAGCTTCTGGCCTCACCTTCTGGTAACTGGCTTTTGTTATCCCTGTAGTTGTAATGGCTTCTGATGAAGGAGAGCTCCATGTGTATATTGCAAAATGTTGTAGCTGTGAGCTGAGGCTGCAGCAAGGTAGAAATTGTCGCTGTGAGAGCTGAGATTTAGGTCTCACGTCCCATGACGCTTTTAACACAAGGCCTTACACTGAGCGCTGCATGAAACAGCATGGACTCTGGGCACAAAGTCAGAACAGCTCCACTGGAGCGTCTCTACGAGAAAGGGCTCGGATACTGTGTTCTGGTCCAGGGCAATTGCTAATGAAAAGCTTCACTTGGGTAGCTGCTGCCTTTCTGTCTGTGCAGTTTTGTCCACCTCAGTGCTCTGTTGTCCTTCTTGTTGCGGCTGTGCTGGCATGGCACCATCTCCCCTGCAGGAAATCATGAAAAGAAGTGGATGCCTTTCTGCTCTGTTATTAAAACATACCAGGGGTGCTCAGCAGCCTGGAAGGCCTGTGTATTTTAATGAATCTACGTCTGTAGTAGCCAGTTGTTTAGGTCTTCTCTGTGTCTTTTCACTATGGTAATTGTGGTGATTATTAATGCACTCAGTGGGTACTGAGGCCAGAGTAGAGCTGCTGTCATTCTGCAGAACATCAGCAGGAGTCCCCAAGGTAGCCCTGGCTATTTACCTTGCTTTTGGGGCTCGTATTTAGGAGGCACATCTCCAGTGAAAGCCAATCAAGCCTGCAGAAAGCACTGCTGCTGATGGAAGTGGTGAGCTGCCCACTGGACTTCTTGTAGCTGGGATATTTCCTTGGGGTTTTGCTGAGAATGCACTGTTAGAGCGCTGATGGCATGGAGAGAGGAGAGAAGCTGCTCCCTACAAAAGCTGTTGCCATAGCAGCTCTGTGCTTTAAGAACAGCTTCAAATGGAATCTAGGTATTTAATTTATGCAGTACAAAACATTTGATTCAAGAGCTGACCTACCTGGGTTTAGCGCTTGGCCATGAGCTACTAGGTTCAAGACTATGAGGCCGGGTTTCCTTGTCCAAGCATCTCCATGACATCAGCAGCAAGATGGCATGTCATGTTTGGAATTGCTTGTTGTAAGCTGATTTATCTACCTGTGTTAAAAAGAAAACAACTTCAGTGCTACTATTGACTTGCTGTAGTCTGGGAGAACATGCAAGTTTGCACTATGGGAAGGTTTTGGCCAGAAGTTTGGGAGTTTTAATGATGTAACTGAGCCAAGTTGAAGAATGAGCCACTTGAGTCTATGGAAATTATGGTACTGGAAAGGGGGCTGAGGAAGCCAGTGCGGAGACTGGTTTGCGCATTTTTCTCTACACATATACAAAAGTACATATGCACAAAGAAGGGAGGTTCAAGCTGCAGATGTCAGGTTGTGCCATGGTTAACTTCCCAAAAGATTTTTTCTTTTAATTGTCTCCATCTGATAACTAATTTCCATCCATTGGGGGAATTCCAGTTTAAGTTGTTTTCATTCTCTTCTTATCACATTAGCATGGAAAATGGTAAAATGTCATTTGCTTGAATAAATATTTTACATTCTCACTCTCTGTTCATATTGTCTAAACAAATCAAAAATTCTTAGTAATGTAATAGCCCATTTTTTCCTGAAGTCCTTCTGTGAACCTGTTATGAGAGGTTAAATGGGCAGGGAGGAGGGGAAAAGAGATTTTGCAGAAACTTGCAGCACTTGGCATAAATGACAAGCTGCAAGCTCAGAGCTTCTACGATGGAGTGACAGCACTGGTGGAAAAAGGAAGGGCAATTGATGTCATCTACTTGGGAGATATGGATTTGAAGGCTGGAATATTTGGTGAATAAGGAGTTAGATGGTTACAGCCAGAGGGTTGTTGTCAACAGCTCTGTGTTCAGGTGGATGCCACTGCTCTTCAGTGTCTTTATTGATGACATAGATGGTGGGATTGAGTGCACCTTCAGCAAGTTTTCTGTTGACACCAAGCTGAGTGGTTCAGCTGATGCACTAGAGGAAAGGGATGCCACCCAGAGGGACCTGGACGGGCTTGAAAAGCAGGCACACGAGAACAAAATGAGGTTCAATAAGGTCAAGTGCAAGGTGTTGCACTTGGGTCAAGGCAATCCCAGATATGAGTACAGGCTGGGAGAGACAAGCTTGAGAGCAGCCCTGCAGAGAAGGACTTGGGGGACAAAGAGCTGGGTATGAGCCAGCAGTGTGTGCTTGCAGCCCGGAAGGTCAATGGTATCCTGGGCTGCATGAACAGAGGGGTGGGGGAGATGATTGTCTCTCTCTGTTCTGCCCTTGTGAGACTCTATCATATTGTGTCCAGGGGTTTTCAGCATGAGAAGGATGCAGAGCTGTTGGAGAAGGTCCAGAAGAGACCACAAAGATGTTCAGGGGGCTGGAGCACATCTTTTATGAAGAAAGGAGCTAGGCTTGTTTAGTTTGGAGAAGAGAAGGCTCAGGTGAGAGCTCGTTGTTACCTTTCAGTACCTGAGGAATGCTTAGGAGACCAACTTTTTACATGGTCTGATAGAGACAGGACAAGGAGGGGATGGCTTTAAACTAAAAAAGTGAAGGTTTAGGTTGGATGTTAGGAAGAAATTCTTTACTCAGAGAATGGTGATGCCCTTGCACGTGTTTCCTAGAGAGGCTGTGGATGCCCTATCCCTGGAGGTGCTCAAGGCCAGATTGGATAAGGCCCTGGACAGCCTGAGCTGGTGGGGGATAACCAGCCCACAGCAGGGGCTGGAACTGGGTAGGTTTTTTTGGTGGCTTCCACCCGAAACCACTTCTGTGATAAGTCCTGTAGGTACTGGCAGCACACTGAGTTGAGACTGGGTGCACTGCTGGGATACATTACCAGTAAAATCCTTGTCAAGACACACGTCATCTGTAGCTGACTACTGGGGCAGAGTGCTCATTAGTGTATCTGGTCTGTTTGGGGCTGAGACTGCATGTACAGTCTCCTGCTAGTCTTAATTGCCAAGAAAATGTGAATTCAGCTCAACTGTGGCTATTGGAGCAGCACAGAGCAGGTGACAAGCCAAGTGTTGCTTTTAGCTCCTGTCCACTGCTTGCACAGACCCACGTGGCCTTCTGCTTTTAGACCCACTGCAGCCTTCTACTGCAATACTTCTGGCTGCGCAGACCACTTGCAGGTTGGAACCACAAGCTGAGGAAGGGTGTACGTTGCTTCATTTCCAATCTCTACTTCTTTGATCTCACAATTTACCAATCACATTAGCTATGTTTTTTATCAAATATGTCAAAGGAAATTAAATTTGTAATTCCATTTCATTTCTCCTCAGTAATTATACCACCGCACGCTCAAGGTTATATGTTACTGAGTTCCCCTTCTGAATTACAGACACAGATGTCAGTTTGGAAGGATCAACCTTGATAGGCATTGTAGGCACTGTGCAATAATGTTAATAAACCTGTCATATTGGTATCTAGTGAAGTCTTTTCATCTATGTTCTTCCCTCAAGAATTTAGTGTGGCAATTACATTAATTAAGACTAGTGGTAAAGGGTCTGTTAAAGTAAAGCCTTGATAGACAACTACACCCCACCTGCTAATGCCATTTTGATATGTTCTAACCTGTGCTTTAGGTGGGCTGGAGGCTGAACCTGCACCCAAAAGAATGAGCTCTGAAGGACTGTGAGAAGCCAGCTTCTCTTTAATAAATGATAGCCTACATTCTGCTGCCTTACATTATGAGCTGAGGGTGTCAGTGCTGTCTTCATAGCTGGATCCCTGCTGCCCTCTAGGAATTTTCATAATGAAATATTGTCAGCAGTACTGCAATACTCGTATCACAAGATGTGCATTCCTTTATTAATGTTCTGTCATAATGTTATTGAAAATCCTTCAGATTTCTGCAGGGACTGCTGAATTACCATATCCTATTTTTATAATGACCTCTAGGATCTCTGCAAAGCCTCTCTATTACTGCAGGGTTCTTTAAGGCATTGACAGGGAAAGCAAAAGTTTCATGAAAATAAACTAAGAATTAAATGAGCTTTTCATTTGGCTTATCATTGCCTGTCGGAAAAGCAGAGGTGGTAACAATGAACAGCGCTCCATTTCAGACTTGCAGTACTGAGATGGTACACAGCAAGTCTAATAAAAATGTAATTTTTATAATTACCAAGGTTTTCTACTCTACATAGCCTTTAATAGCATATTTAGCAGGTGGTCAGCTTTCCTGTTCCATATGATACAGTGAGAGGTAGATACAAAGCGATTCCCAAATCATAAGGAAAGTTATTTTGATAACTGGCATTTTATAATTCAGATGGCAATTAGGATCATTACTGATGCCTTACCATTTTTCTCCTACGTCTTTTTGATTAAGTAGCTGTCTGTGGTTGTTACATACAGTTACTAGTTTGCATTAATCTCTAGACTAATCCTGTATAAAATAAATACGTAAAATCAGTCTATCTTTTTTGAGAGCCAAATGAGAAAGACCATCACAACATTTTCCATGAAATTTGAAGTGAAAGGTTTTTGGAGTGATATTTTTGACTGCAGAATGTTCAGTTGTGCATTCTTTTACGAGATGATTAGCACTGATAGCAACAGATGTTTGAGGCTGGAACAGGAGAGGGATTTACATTTTAATCATTAGTTAAAAGATGAGCTGTGAAAGCTGTCTGCTGGCATGTAGGGACGGGTTTAACCTTATTGTTTCTTCAAGGAAATATTCTAGACTTGCACCTTGTGTTGGGGTTAATACTGGCAGGTTGAACTGTGGGCAGTATCCTATCACATCTGTCATTGTATGCATTGAACTAGAAGCACCGTGTCTGTATTTATACTTTCTAATCAGTGAAACTGAGTGAAAATGGAGCTTAAGATCACAGTTGATGGAAAATGAGGGATTCAATTTGCTACAAACTGATTTACGCAGGGGAAAACGTTAACACCTACCCAGAGTACTGGTAAAACATGATATACGTGTGCTGCTTGAGGTCCCTGAAAGCTGTTAATTGTGCATTACCCCTGTTGGCTGATTCAGTCTGCATGGGAGATTGTGACAGTGCAAAGCAGCAAAGCTTAGGTAGAACCTGTCAGAGTCCTCAACGTGTCCTTTGGAAGCAGCCACAGCTTAGTACCAGTGCAGAAGGAGCAGATGCTTAACTCTTTGGTTGGGGCCATACCTGAGGCTTTTGTTCTCGGAGATGAAGTGAGTGCTACTCCTAGTAAGCAGCGTTCCTGCTGTGTGGCTGCTCCGGGAGGAGAAAGGAAGCAGGAGCAGCACAGTAGTTTGGCTGCTGCTGGCTCAGTAGCGGTCGTTCTTCCTGCTGAAACTGGATTCTGGAGCTCTACACAAGACAAAGGTTCCCAGTGGGTAACTGAGCTGAAAATGCCTCCATTGTTAATAATGTTCAGCAGGCTTAGGGAGACATGGAGAACTGCTGAGTCTGTTCCTCGAGTGATTTGCAGTCATTTTTATGCCTACGACTGCATTTGTTCCTATACTGGAGGAGAGAAGCTACTCTGTGTGTTTACCTGGGGTGACAGTTGTTGGTTGGCACTTCTTTCCCCTTTTTATGAATGTAACATTCAATTTTCGATGTTAATTTCAAGAGATTATTTGTACATCATGACAAATGTGGAAGGATTCCCAGAGATCTTTTACTTAAATGCTTCTGATTTTATTCTTGACTCTTCACAGCTATTGAGGTTGTATACAGGAACAGATAGAAGTCTTGTTGTTAGCCTGTGCTGCATATCCATATAGGACCCTCCTTGCTTTTCCAGTACATTGAACTTCTGGTGATGCCATGGAGGGTAAACTGTTCCAGAGCCATGCAGCAACATGCTCAGCATGCCAGGTGCAGAAAGGAGAGGATATCTCTTTGGCAAATATTCCCGGATGTCATCATCTCATTCACAGGATGGTGATATACTTGCTGTTCATTAGTTACTGTTTCCAAATGCTTTATAATCTGAAATGTTATTAATCTGATTTTCTGTGCTTTGATAAGTGTCTCTTAAATTTCTCATGCAATGTACCTTCCAGGCCCTGACCTTTACTAGTTAAAAAATAAATTGCTAGTTCTCGGTACCTGGCTCAGACATAGCAATTTCTGCTGTATTTCTGCCAAAGGTGTATATTAGTTTGCTCTGTGGAGTCAACGGCCAGGATCAGCAACTTCTTTATTCTTAAATTATCAGTTCAAGAACTAATACAGAGGAAGTGGGTGGAGGAATAGAAAATGTGTTTGGCTAATTTTTATTTATTCATTTAATTTTATTTATTTTTAAAATAAAAGGTCTCTGCACTTACCCAGGTTAAAAAATGTCAGGTTGTCTATAAGGACCTGAGCCAGAATCTGTTCTTTCTCCTTTCCCCACGTGCAGCCTGGGGACAATTTCAACATGGTTTGTTCTCAAATAGTGTTTGGCTTTTCAGAATGCTTCGCTGCTGCTGCAAATCTCATGATTTCTGTTGTCTGGTTCCTTTTCACAGTGAGGTTTTTGGGTTTAGAGGAGTAAGAAGAGCTGATACTGCATGCACTGAGATAACCAAAATGGGTAGGATTTCCTTCCTTTAAACAAAACATAGTGCACAAAATACCTAGCAATGATGTTTTAAATGAAAGTTACCTTTCTGTTTTCAGACCAGTTTCCTACCCCCAGAATAAATGATCTTCTTGTTGCTCTTACCTCCCCTTCTTACCACAAAAAAAAAAAAAAAAAAAAAAAAAAAAAAAAAAAAAAAAAAAAAAAAAAA
>JAOWBP010051865.1:0-14396 GCA_028571105.1 Tragopan temminckii | reverse complement strand
GGGAAAGGGGATCTCGGGATGGAGGAGGGTCCCGGTGCGCTGCCCCCGCCCGTCCCGGTCACTCGAAAGGAGCGCTGTCTCCGTGCGACTGCTGACCCCGCTCCCCTGCGCTTCCTTCGGTTTCCTGGTCGTCGGAAGATGGGCGCTGGTTCATATTCTCTTTTCGAATTGCGTCTGCAGAATGACTCTGCTCCGTCTTTTGTTATTTGAAGAGTTTGGGTTTTGGATGTGAGGGGCTCGCTGTTGTAATACCGAATGTTGTGTATTTGGGGGCTAAAACTGAAGCAGGCATTGCAGGGGGATTCGTTCCCAGTGGTGCTGTACTGCTGGGCAAGCGGATCCGCCATCCTCAGCCCTTCCCGGACCGGGCGGTTTGGTGCTTTCCCAATAATCCCAACAATAAGCAATGGTCCGTGGCTAACAATAGGATTTTTCATTTTTATTTACTTTTTTTTCTCGTTTAAAGACGAGATTATCCAGCTGAAGTGAACAAAATCTGCGCTCCAACGAGCCAGAATGAGTCACCAGCAAACGCAGCTCCGTGGATGTGAGCCCTCCAAAAGCCCTCATCGCCTCACTTTAAACTTAAAGCACAACTTTGACAACCACTCCATCAAAACCGGCTGATGCTGCTGCATTTGTAATCCCTTCTGAGCCGCTGCCTGCTGCTAATCTCTCCCAGAAACCACTATTAAATCTTTCCTGGTTTGCAATGCCAATTCTGAACAACGGCACGAGGAGAAAAGCCATCAGCAGGGCTGGCATCTCTGTGCTATTTGCACACGCTGCGGGAAGATCGTTTTGTTGCTAATGAGGCTAATTAAAAACAAATAAATAAATAAAGCCATGCCATCAATCTGTACCAAATTGAAACGCTGCGGTCCTTCCCGAAGCTTTAGTGACCGCCAGCTCTGAGCACACCGTGGTTCTCCTTGCTATTGAATGTGTCCCTGCTTTCCCGGGAGGCTGTGGGTGCATCCAGGCACTGTGGAGATGTGTTCCTAAAACAAACCTGCAGAGATGCTTGGATAGGACACGGGCAGCTCAAGAGGAACCAAATTACCCTTTGGAATTGCCGCCAGATAATTGGCCTCATTTACTATTTTCAGACTGAACTCCTTCCCCCAGACAGTCACAGTGGAGGAATATTCAGGCGTAGATGATGTCCCCAAACATATCATTAAAGCTTGAAATAAACGTGCAGTGACATCCCGTGCTAAGGACTTCCTTTGTGCTTCGGGTGGTAACCAGCAGGTTGTTCTCAAAGTCATTTATAACAAACAAAAGATTTCCCTCTTATTTTTCCCCAAACACTGGGAAATGTATGTAATTGTAATTACTCTCATGCATTTCTGATTTTAAAATGGTCTTCCTTAGAGCTGCCTCCTGCTTGCCAATAGGTAATGTCTCTGTTTCCTTCTCTTTCTTTCTTCTCTGCTTGAAATGCTTCAGGAACGACCCAGCCCAGCCCCTCTGGTTTTGTTTGTATAGGGGAAAAAGAGGTGGATCTGCTCTTTTCTCGCTGTTCCATTAATTACTGGGATTAAACACCAAGGCAGCCACATAGCATTCGAAGGGAAATAGAAATACAAAATAGAGGAGCCAAGCATTTGGCTTTTCTCTATGGAAATGTGTCTGGGCACACTGGGATGCAGCAATGCCAGCAGTGTGACAGAGCTCTATTCTGTTCCCGGCCCTGGTGGGACGCTGGGGGTAAAGTCCCCAAATTGTGTCCATAAGGCTGATGAGGATCACTGGGAAAGGGTCGGCCCTGTGTTGGCTGGGGGGGCTCCTGTGTGACACAAGGACCCCAGGGCCAAGTGGTGGGGGAGCGCTGCCTCGTGCTCTACCTGGGCTTGTAATGAGCAGCATAACGCTGGGGCAAAGTGTTTAAATGAAGAACACGTTTTTGTTAGCTAACAATGCAGAGAAAAGCCCCGGAGGCCCCACTTGGACAATTAATGCTTCTTCACTTGCATCTTTGGAGGGAGGATGGCTCTTCACTCCAGGGATTTTGCTACAAAAACGTAATTATATCACATCAAAGGAGGTGTTCGGAGATGTGCAAAGTGGAAACGAAGCCTGAAGTCTCCTTTGCTCTGTCCCTGCAGTGGGGACCATGCGGGGCTGTTTCTCTTGGCTGTGCCGGCGCGGGCTGGAGAGCAGTGCTGACCTCTGAAGCAATCCTGGGCTTTTGGCCGCCTGGACGCTGGCTCAGCTTGCACTGAACCGACGAGATCTGGCTTCCCAGATAGGAAAAACAAAACAGTCTCTGCTGGGCTGAGCTCGCTGGCCGATGTCACCCTTGCCGAGGAGGAAGGGAAGAGTGCGTCTGTGCTGTAAAGGTTAAATCACACGGAGCCAATCACATTCCTGCTCTGCAAACAGAGCTGGGCTGTACGTGCGCATTCTTTAATCAGTATTTGGTTTCTTGAATTACTTTTATTGGTAGTTAACTGTGTAATGGTCTCAGTGGAACATCTGGTCCATGATTTCAGAGGAATATTCTTCAGCCCTCGCTGAAAGCAATTATTTTTGGATACAAGTGGAGGCTTTGGAGCCATTAAGAAGATAAAATGCAGATTGTTTGCAGAGGATTTTTTAAAACTGTAATGGCTCTCAAAGAGAGGAACTTTGGTTACTTTTTCCCCTGTGCTATCAGGCAGACAGCAGGGGCTGAGCAAAGTGGTAAGGGACTGAACCTAGGGCAGTGGGCTCTGACCCCCGCCAAGCAATAGCTCCTCTACCCATCTTCATAAATCACTGAGGTCTGGGACTTCTTACAGTAGGATTTAAAAGCACATCAGCAGATGGGACAACTGTTGTTTTCAAAGCAGAAAATGAAGGGCTTTGCTTTTTCCCCCACTGATGGGTGAATCACAAACCTCCCGACTCCCAGCCTCGTCCCAGTTCATACAGACCACGGAATAAAGCTTTCAGCCTCTGCTCTTTGGGAGGCTGTGGTGGCAGCTGGGAAACCTTCATTCCAAAGCAAATGTGTTTTCCAAGGAAAAGCATTAATCTATCAGGAGGAAATCAGTTGTCTTGTGAGTTAGGTGTGGTTTTTGCAGTGTCCTCCATGGAGGTTGCTGGCTGATTCCTCTTTGTCTGCAAAAACAGTGCTTTAAATTATTTAGAGGAAACTATACAATCTTGGCTGCTGTGCACTCTTATGATTGCACATCTTGTCCCAGTGAAAACCACGTGCAGACAGGCTGTAAAGTCATGGCTACATGTAGTAGGAAGACAAAGTGAAGCTGTTAAACCAGGTAAGAATGGTTCCTCTTGGTTCGTCCTGGTGAGGTCGGGAGGTTGGGAAGGACCCTGTGCCCTTTGCTTGGGATGGGCTTGGAAGTGCCAAAGGATTGGTGGAGGGATGGAGAGTCCAGATCTGTGTGTCCTGGGCAGTCTTTGCTGCACTGCAGCTGTGCTCACCTTTGTTTCCATTTGTTTGTGTTTGTTTTTTCCCCACTCCTGACCCGACTGTGGTCACCCTGACCTTGGCTCGAGGGCTGGCATTGGGTGGCTGAGGGCAGTGGGCTTTGCACTGTGTGAGCGTGGCATTCTGCACTAAAAGAAACAATGCAGGGCTCACGTAGGGCACTGCACCACAAGGATGTGTTCAATAGCTTGTTTTGTGAGAAATACAGCATGCATCGTAAATCAAATGCAAAACAGGACAAGTGGAGGAGCTGGGGGGCACCACAAGAGGACAGCTGCTCCATTCATACAGTGACATAGAAGACACAGAATCACGGAATGGCTTGGGTTGGAAGGGGCCTCAGAGATCAACCTCCTGCCATGGGCATGGTACCTGCCTCCAAACCAGGCACCAGATGTGCCTCCTGGATCCATGCGATGCACTCCCATCCATCGCAGTGGGCTCCCCTGGCATCAGAACTGCGTCAGCTATTTGGGCCTGAGCTGCTCGTCAGTTTGCTTCCTGCTTTCTCACGTTGCTGGAAGTCAACAGTCACACTGGGATGTTTTGGTCCTTTTTTTTTTTTTTTCCCACCAGGATGTAAAATAAGGAGAAACAGAAACACATGTCCTGCTGAAGAGCCTCTGAGCTGCGTGTTTGCCTGGG
This sequence comes from Tragopan temminckii, assembly GCA_028571105.1. Lineage (NCBI taxonomy): Eukaryota > Metazoa > Chordata > Aves > Galliformes > Phasianidae > Tragopan > Tragopan temminckii. The sequence goes on along the minus strand of JAOWBP010051865.1, from coordinate 10,309 downwards.
AACTTCTGTCTGACCACTGTACAGTCAAGGGTTCAGGTCAAATGAAGATGCAATTACGGCACTGGGACTTCTCATAGCTTAAAATGTCTCTCTATAAAATTCCTCCAGCCTTTTAGGCGTGCACACTTGTGTCTAAATAATGGTCTTGGACTTGCCCTGCCTGCTAGCACTGCCCCAGCGGTCCATCACTGCAGGGACTGTTTGCCAGAGAGCCAGCAAGGAGATATTTATTGAAACAAGAAAATAACCGGGATGGCTTTAACAAGACTCAGAAGAAGAGGTCTCTTATCAGCAGTAAATTCAGCTGTTACTCAGCTCAGCCCTTGAATTCCTTATTAACCCTTAGTGAGTACCAAAGGGTGTTGTGTAGAGCAGAAAGTGTGTTCCTATTGAAAGGAGAAAGGTTGTCCTGGGGGAACAGGGTGATACCAGTGATGGAGGGAGGCGATGCCACTTTTAGTACAAGTTCCTGCAACAGAAATAGATCTTCCTGAGCACGCACTTATATCTTTGTAAATTATATCTCAGGTTAAACTACTCATTAGAGTGCCACAGGGGAATTTCAGGCTGGCTAGGTACATCATCACAGGAGATAGACTAAAAATTACAGTCATTTGAAAAGAACGTGGATTCGAGTCTTAGGGCCTGTGGTGAAAGTCAGTGCATACATTGGGTTCAGCAAAGTGTATCTACAGCACAACGTTTCTCCAAGGAGCTACCGCAGAGCTCCTGCAGGGGGTTTGTGCTGCCTCTGAGATTCACATTTTTTGCTTTGGTACTCATCTGGAGGTAAACACTTGTGAAATGGACTGTAACCACAGGACAGGGGATATTTCTTCCTGCACGTGGTAGTTAGTCTTGTGGGGTAGGGGGGAGTAGAAGGCGTTGGGTCTTTGTCATCTGTAGTGCTGCTCCCACCATAGAATCTCAGCATGGTGACCTCAATGATCACCCAGTTCCAAGCCCAATCCTTCAGACAGGGTTGCCACCCACCAAATCAAGCTGCCCAGGGCCCTATCTAACCTGGCTTTGGGTACCTCCAGGGATGGGGGTACCCACATTTCCTCTCCATGCTCTCTCCTTTGGCTCCTCTTTCCCGTAGGCCATCTCTTCCCTCTCATGGGAACAGAGTGTTTTAGGACACGCACTAAAATTGCTCTCCAATGGTGATATTCACCAACCACAGCAGAAAAACCTTTAGACAACTATAAAGGAATTTGCCGCACTCGGGAAGATTTTTCTCCCTCTCCCTAGACTTGCATGTAACTTAAAATAGCTAATTATTAATGCCAATGCCTCTTCATTCTATGAATAAATGAGATACTGGCGCGGGGAAAGAAGGAGCTATGAGATCACCAGATTGCCCATTTGCCCATCATGCGGGGGCATGTGCGAGCGTTCATCATTTCAAGGGAAGATTTAAACCGTAATTTAATAAGCATCCATTATAACCAACAGAATCATGTGAGCAGTGGAAAAATTCAAATGTCGGCCTCATCCTTTCTGTTTTGCAGTCACTGCACTGAAGCCGCATGCTGAGGACGCCCGCCCACAGCAGCCACGTTAGCAGCAGTGAGGAGGTTTGTGCAGATGGGATCTTTTGGTGGGAATTGCAGCCGTAGGAGGCCTGCGGTGTCTGGGCAGCAGCTTTGAGCTTTGCTGGAGGGCAGTGGAATTGGTTTACTTTTGGGGAAGTTCAGAGTTAGTCTATCTAGCATGTGGGGATTGCAGCTCCTGCTTGCGTAGAAGTCGAATCTTTGCTGTGTTGCTCCTCCATAAGAAAGCGTTAAGGGTCTGTTGATAGAAAAAGGTTGAAAATTATGAGTGTCTGTCCATCTTCCCCACCGTTTTATTTCAGCATGAAGAGCAAATAACTGTGTGCTGTGATTGCAGCTATTGCCGAATTACGTGGTGATTCATGACGTGCAGATTACAGGGCAAGGATTACAGCTGGGATTGCTGTGGTTTCTCCAGATCCCTGAGAATCATGGACTCATAAGCACTGGGTTTTTCCGCTTGTGTGACAACGTTTAGCTTTAGCTGCAGACACAATTAAGTGGGAAGATGGTGAAATGCATCTTAACTGCTGTGGCGCTGCAAGTGTGAAATCTCCTTGAAAATAAAGTGACAGCTGAATGAGCTTCTCCCATTGTCTTCTGGATGTTCTGAGAGCTGGCACCAGCCATAGGGGCCTATGGCAGTGCAGAAAGCCACATCCAGCTGCTGGTGAGGAGCCCGCTGGTGCTTGGGTGGTGGTGGAGAGGAAGGGCTGACACTGGTGGGAGTAGGAGGATGAGGAAGTGGTTTGCTTTGGCTCACCGTGGGGTCTCAAATCAGTGAGTTATTTTCTTATCGAAGCCAGAAAAGCTACAGTTCTTCATACCCCGTTCTTGCTCATGGTGAAATCCCCCCCCCCCCCCTTGCAGACACCGTCGCTGTGTGCGTCTCTAACAGCTTCGTTTTAGCATGCAGGATCATGTGGGTGTGCATGGATCCTGCCTGGGGGTGCACTGCCGGAGTGGATTTCTAATTATAGCTAATTGCAGGGTTGATGCTCCCTGAATTTGGCCTGATAGAAGTCAAACGATTTCCTGTTGCTCAGCACTTTGCAGACGTGCACTCAGAGGCGCTGTGATGGATGTGCTTTCTATCCAGCTTGGTGCATGCATGCTCTTCCCTCTCCTTCCTGTGCATGGGACTTGGGGTAGCAAAGCACCACTGCGGGGTCATTCTGTGGTAAAAGTAAAAATCATTCTTTGAAGCCTAATGGGGACATGAAAATTGCTTTTTATATTGTTAGTGCAGTCATAACTTTGTGTTGTCAAAGACCCCAAGCAATTGAAACAGCTGTTAGCCCAGGAGGGGTCGTGGCCAGAAGGCACAGAGGGGATGGGTTGGGGTTTGACTTGGGAATCCTAGAGGTCTTTTCCACCCCTAGTGATTGTATGATTTTTTGGTTTCTTTATATATGAAGCAGCCTTCATTGCTTTGTCACCTTGTAGGTTTCTTAACAAACCCCAAAACAAGCTAGGTTCTCTCGTCTTGAGCTTAGGGGTCCCGCACTTGGCTGGAAGCATGGTGAGGATAAGGGACTGCTCTGCCCTGCTCCTCCCAGGGAGAATTCCCCAAAGGAGGAGGAATTGCATGAACCTGGAGCTAAATGCCATATGGCTGAAGCAAAAAAATAAATGAAATCACACCTCTTCATTACAGAGATTTATCTTGCTGGGCAGGGGCCTGACAGCCACCACCAGATGCTCATCTTCTCAGTTGCTTTATTGGCTTCTGGGATATCCTCATAATTGCCATAAGTGGGAGATGATTCCCCAGCATCTGGCGTGTGTTAATACCAATTCAAAGCGCTTATCAATCCACTTAAGAAAGCATGTACGTGCTCGATGTGCAGAGCTGCTCTGAAGGGTCCTCATCGGATCCCATTTTCCCTTTGAATTGCTGCTGAACGGCTCTCAGTGGCCCCTGGTGCCATCAGAACTGCTGCGAGGCACTGCCCAGGTGCTGCGTCCCATTTGTGCCCATTGATTGGGAAGTGCTGCTCCATTCCCCCGGCCCCATTCAAGGGTTGTATTTATTTCAGAGCTGAAATACTGTCTCAGTACAAATGACCCCTCAGCTGGTGAAAAACGCGTGTAACAGCTGAGCCTCAGTAGAAGTATTCCAATAAATTACAACTGCTGCTGTTTGGTTTTTTTGCTTTGTGTTCAAATCATCTCTTGGGAAGCTGCCTGCAGCCGGTTGTGGTGCAGGGTGCCGCTCCAAAGGTGCTATTTTCATTCCAGATAGGAATAAAACAAAGCCCTGTTTTTAAAATATTTTCTTCCCACATCCTTCCTCAGTGTAGCTCTTGGCCAGGTGAAGCTCTGTGCAAGCTACAGCTACAGCAAGCTCTGGGCTTCCAGGCAGAGCTTTGGGGCGGAGGTGCTTGCAGGAGGACCCGGTTAAACAAGGGGATGAAAGACTTCCCCACGCCGTTCCTGGCTGAGGAATGCTGCTCGGTATGAGGCAGTGTGTGAGGGCAGGGACAGGCATTCCTCAGGCTTGCTGGGATCCAGCTCTGTCTAGACTTCATAATGCAGTGGTGCGCACCGCCCGGCCTTGAACTGCTGCCATGGCATCTCTCAGCTCTTCCTATTAATGGAACCCAGGAGCCTGCGCTCTGCCAGAGCCTCAGCCACGCCAGTGAGCCCCGGTTCCTGCCAAGATTGGCAACTGGTCCCACTAAAGCAGTGAATGTGCAGCAGGTGGGAGCAAAGCTCGTCTCCTGACCCGCATCCTGCTGATGGTGAGAAACCTCCCCTGGTGTCCGGGTACCTCTGGGCTGAGGGACACGCCGGAGGGATGCTCCTGCAAAGGGAACCTGCAGAACTGCAGAGCTGAGCTCCCAACAGGTGCCATTTTGCTCACACTCAAATATAACTGTGACCTCTTGTTTCCGTGCTGGTGGTTTTGGGTACCTGGGAGTGCTGTGTGGATCCCAGCAGTGGGGTCAGCCTGAGGTGAATTCCAAATTTGGATTAGCCAGCTTTTCAGACCTGCCGAAGTTTTTGGTTTTTGGTATTTTTGCCTCTCAGGCTGACACTTCATAAATGTGTTAAGCACCAGGAACGACGTGTTGGGACCCGTGCAGAATTCCTGTTGCCCATAGGAATGGACTATTCCTGCTTGTTACAGGTTCTGCTCTGCTTGCCTCAAGGAGGCTGGAGGACATGCGCAGGCAGGCTGTTAGGGCTCTGCATCCAGGGCGAGCGCTCACTGCCTCCACACCTCTTAATTTATGTGCAGGGGAATGGGCACAGAGAGCTTCTGTGCTGAAGTCTGTAACAAATGCTGAGAAAACCTGCAAAGTCCACTCCTGCTTCCTGCTCTAAATCCCCCACAGCAGCCACTGACATTCAGAGCCAAACACTTTCCAGCCAATGGAAAGATTCCCTTTGACTTTAATGGTCTTTGCATAAGTGCCTAATTCCTTCCTGTTCACAGACTCTCTTGGATCTGGTTATGGAAACAACTGCATATATGAAGTGCTGCAGTGAGCTGTAAACCCATCAGAGCAGTGCAATGGCAGTGTGCTGTCCTCCCAGACAGCTGGAATGGGCTTTGTTTGACCAAGAACCTGCTGCATGTTCTTACATCCAACCCTGTGGCTGCAGGGTGAACGTGTGTTCTAACAAACGTGTTTGTGTGGGCACTGCTGCTGTGAGTCCCAGGCTGAGCAGAGGGGAGGCAGATGATGACTGCTCTTCCTCTATACCCTACAAACTTTACAGACTTACTTGGTTTCTTTTTGACTTTGCTGCTCAAACTCAGGAGGCTGAGGCGTGGATGAAGTGATGAGTTCATCCCTTTGCAGTTTTGCCAGCTATGCATGCTTTCCCCCCTCTCCCTATACTGGAACCCAGATCTTGACCAGCCCCAGTCCCATTGGCAGCCAGAGAACCTTGAGGAGAGCTGACTTGCTCTCTTTGGTGACATTCTTCCTGCTTGGTTGCACCCTGCAGGGTTATTGGTCATGAAATGGCTGGTTTTATGGGAACATTCTTAAAATTCAGCTTTTCTTAATATAGAATGGTTTTTGCTACTATAAATTTTGCAGTGGTGTGTTCTACATGAATTTACTGCTGCTCTCATGTGTCAAAGCTCAGGACAGCTTGTTCCATTTTCTCCTCTGGATATGACCAGTTCCATGAAATCAAAACCTAACTTGGAATGCTCAAATTGCACTGCACGTATGGGAAATGGCCGTGTCTCAATGTGTTGCCAGAACAGTTGCATTATGAAAGAGGTGCTGGCTGTGCAATAAATGGGGCATCTCTAGGGCTTGCCTTTGCAGACCCATCAAGCTGCAGCTGGAGTGATGGGAACAACAGAGGAGGCTGCAGGAGCAGTGGGTCTGAAGGGCTCAGCCTGGCTGCCTATTCTGGGATGTCTTAATCAGCTGTGATACATGAGGTGCAATGATGAGCAGCAGCATGGAGAGGGGGAATGTGGCTTAGCTAGAAAAGCATTGGTGACAGCATGCAAACCCTTCCGGCAATGTGATTTATTGGGCTATGATGGTGTCTTTCACACTGAGTAGCAGATGCCTCATCACGTGCAATATGTAATGCAGGGTGGAATCATTCCCTGCCTGCAGGAAACTTAGCAGGTTGCACCCAGCTCCTCGTGCTTGCAGGCAGAAGGGGAATTTTGGAAATCAGTTTTGTATTGGGTGCCTCATTGTTTCCTAATCCCTGCCCTATGCATGCATGCACATTTGCTCTGCCCTGAAATGTGAGCTGCATGAGGCTGGTGAGGGATACGGGCTGAATATAGCTGGGGAGGGTGGGAAGGAAGAAAACTCTCGGCAGTTGTTTAGAATGGATTGTAAAAGACTGAAAAAAACCCAACACTCATGCATAAAAAAAACCCCCACCAAACACATAACAAAAAAGTTTGTGGTTTCTTAAGCTGGTTTGAATTCCTGGAAGCTGATGGAGCCCTGGGTTGTTGTTGGGTTTTAGACATCTTTCGGCTTTTTGGATAGTTTGAGTGTGGGTGTGTGTGGGGAAAGAGCTGGGATAAACCAAAGCTAAAAATGGTCAGGGAGCACAGGAACAGGATGAGTGCACACGTAATCTTCTTGTTTCATTTGTTTATTTATTTCCTAGGCTTGTTGGAGATGGGGAGAGGTGATGGATGGAGCCCAGGCGTGGCAGTGGAGGTGGATCCTGAAGGCCAGTATAGGATCCTTCGTGCTTCACCACATCTCACCTCCTCAGCTATGGGAGACTCTCTCCTTTTGCCAAATAACCAACGCCAGCTTCTGACTGATGTCCTTCCTCAGAGGTGGGGACGTGGAGAGCCATCCCTGCCAGCCCTGCTCTGGTGGTCTTATCTCAGAATTTCAGATGATGTCAATCAGATTAACTCCCTTCCTTTCTTTCCCAACTGGAAAGCCTTCCTTTGAAAATATGAATATCTGCATTACCATTATTTTTTTTTTTCCCAGTAGGTTAATTAATAGATGATTCATCACCTTGAAAGCTAATGGGTATTTATCCCCATCACGGAGGAAATGAATGCCTTCTATAAATAAACGACACCCGCTCACAGCCCGTCCTTATTTATGCAGCTTCTCCTTCAGGAAACCAACTCAGCTGGAGGAGCTGATGCTGTTCCCGAGCTGCTTTGCACTGTCCTGCTTCGGTGTTCCACGCAGTGAATACGATGCCCTTCTGATGGAGGGAGCACAACATGATCTTCCCACTCCGGGCTGGCGAAGGCGATGCTCGGTTGGGTTCTCCATGGGCTGGAGGTCCCCAGTGTGCAGTTGAAAAAAAAAATCCCAGATTGTTCACCAAATATTGGGAAACCCTTTCCGAGTTCCCATCTGCTTCACATCAGTGGTGTTTATTGTCTTTGTTTCCAGCTCTCCAGCTATTGTCAGCGGTGACCTTAATTAAGAGCACATTAACAACCACGTCTAGCTTGTTGCTCACGCGCATGGAATTAAGATGTAATTATTTACTTTTACTGTTTGCTTGCATAGAGCTGCTGTGCCCCGTGGGGGCAGGAAGGTCCATCTTCTCAAGGACTCTGAGGTGGGATGACGGGATCTGAGTGCTTCTCCTGCACTGCTTGCTCTCTGTTTTCATTGTAAGCAATGGAATTTGTGTGGCTGCCTTCAAGGATGGAATTTGTGGGGCTGCCTCTAGGCTCCAGTGTAACACCAATGTGTGAGAATTCGGGTTGGTTTGTGTCCCCATCCCTCATGGAAGCATGAGCTGAAAGCTCCGAGCACAAAGGAGCACTGGGACATTTTTTTAGGAGACTTTTGAAAATCTGTGCTACTTCGGATAATTTATTATTTTTTAATTCATCTTTAGGGACGTGGGTTCATGAATTTTTAATTCTTAAGCTCAGCAGCCCTGGCTGAATTAAGAAGGGAACAACTGATTTTAATGAGTGTAAGATTAATGCAGATGAACTTGGCTCCCAGCCCTCTCCTCAGCGCCCACTGCATTCCCACTCTCTTTGCTCATCACCTGAGGAGATGCTTTCTCCCCGTTAGCATTCAGGCTCATGCTTTTCCCTCATCGTGGCACATCCCTGGGTGGACTTTTACTTTTTTTAAATTGTTTTATTTGTTTGGAGAAGTGCTCGGTGCTCTGGTTTGTATAAATAGTGGTTATGGAGGGCCCAGCACTGGGCAGAGCTCTCTGTATACCCATCAGCTCAACGACTTGTGCCTTCCTATGCACCCCCAATTAGATATTTGCATAGTGAATGATTTTATTACCCGAGCAATAAGAGAGGGGAGGCTGAGCTGAACTGATTTTATTCCATTCTGTGGGCAACACTCAGCATTCTATCCCTGTGTTTCAACATGTGCTTTAAGCACTGCCTTCCTGGGCTGTTGGGTAGCAGAAACGTTGGTGAGCAGTGTGTGGCACACAGCACCAGATACCACATTCTTTCCTGTGTTTTTTTTTCCCCCCAGTTGCCCCAAAGTGCAGCTCCCAAACCGCTGATTCCTCCTGATGCCAGCCAAGGGCAGCCATTCCCACCCACAGACCCAGTCTGTGTTTGTGCTGAAGTTACCCACCAAGTGCACATTTTTTCCCCTTTCAGCACAGCAATTTCCTTTATTTTTCCTGGGCTCAACTTAAAGTTTGTGCTTTGGTTTAAAAAAAAAAAAAGGTTTTGTAGGGCTTTGATTGCCCTGACGAGGACACCAAAGTGGAACATCTGAACACCGGGAGGAACATATCCCAAGAGCAAGGGTTTGCACATCCTGTTTTTAAAGCTGCTCTTGTAAAATGTTCAAAAGCTTTTCAGTGTCTGTGAATGGCTGTTTTAGTGGCTATGCTAGTGGCTTACACGTGGCTGTTGTTAGTGGCAGTAAATGTAACTGTGATACTGCATGCTCAAGAGGAGAAAGAGTAAAGGCATTGGAGGTTCAGGTTGGATATTAGGAACAATTTCTTCTCTGAATTGAGTGGTGATGCAGTGGCACAGCTGCCCTGGGAGCAGGGGGGTCACCATCCCTGGAGGTTTCCCAGAACGTGGGGATGTGGCACTGAGGGACGTGGGCACTGGGATGGGCTGGGGTTGGGTTTGGGGATCTTGGAAGTCTTTTCCCACTGAATCCCCCATTACAGGAACATGAACAATAATGCAGAAGACAAACAGTAACACTGACGTGCAGCTGAGATGCTGAGGGTCTAACAAAGATGAATGCATTATATGAGAAAAAAAAGTTGGAACCTGAAGCATGTGTTGCTCTACAGTGCACAAAACAAGCCTGCTACTCCGTGGCCTGTGATTGAACAAGTGCCATCCTAATGGAAAAATGCCCTTTCTGCTGCACCTCTCGGAGACAGAAATGGAGACTGCAGTCCTGTATTCCAGACTACCCTGTCCCCACCCTTGTTGGATGAGCAGGGCAGCAATCTGCTGCCAAACGTCTGCAGGGAGGTCCTGGGGCATTGAGAGCAGAGCAGGGCTGGGCTCTGCTGGATGCTCCACACCCTGTGCTGAGTTGCATTGGTTTTACTGGCTGAATTTTTCAGGTGTTTCCAAGTACAACCAAGCAGCAGCTGGCATTCTTCCAGCCCTTAGGAGATGTTTTTCCATCCCTCACCCTGAGCTATGGCAGCAACCACTGTGCTGGGGCCAAGTGAGAGGAGCCAAGCCACGAACCCTGGGACCTGCAAAGGTGGAGAGTTTAAAGGCAGTAAGGACTCATTTCCCAGGCAGAAAACCCTGCTGCAGCCTCACCCTCCCTGTTTACTGCAGGATGAGCCCTCAGAATTGGGCCATTCTCTCCCTGTGGCTCCCAGCACTGGGCTGGCAGCAGAGGCTGTGGCATCAGACCCAGAGCTGTGTTTTTTCCAATGGATTTGGGCAGTGAGCAGCTGATGTCACAACAAGTGGCTACCACAGGTCCCAGTGCCCAGAGGGTGCCGCAAACCCCAGTGTAAAGTTCTTCCTTACAGGGCATTAAGATGTCTTCTGAAGGAGGAAAGGACAGGGTTTGGCTTCGGTCTGAGCACACAGAGATCCCTTGCTAGCTGGGTTCTTGCAAATGGTGTTAGAAAAAGGGCTCCTCTTGCAGGGTTGTGCAAGAGAGATTGCAGCATAATTACTCTGTTTCCTTTTAAACCCATCTTCCAGCAGAATTAGGGGCAGGGATAGAAAGAGCACAACATCCAAGTGCCCATTTTCCAGAACTGCAGAAAAAGTGACCCTTAGAGGTGCTGGTTCTGGAGAGAAAATAGGCATGTGGGTGAGTTGCATTTATCCATCTTTG
>JAOWBP010051864.1:0-14396 GCA_028571105.1 Tragopan temminckii | reverse complement strand
TGGCAGGGGGGTTGGACTCAATGATCTCTGGAGGTCCCTTCCAACCCCTACAATTCTGTGATTCTGTGATTCTGTGTTTCAGGATAGCAGCTGAGCAAAGAATTTTGGATGGAAACCAACTAGTTTATATAAGCTACAAAGACTAGCTGCTCGAAAAATACAGAAGCCAGTTAAAAGTACCAGAATAATGTAATTTTTGTTACTTGTTGAAGGCATGGATGCCCAGTCAACCTTCAGAAATTCTGTCATCAGGGATGTTTCTGTTGCCCTCTTTCTTGTCTTTTTATTTAGCTTCTCCTCTTCTCCTGATTCTTACTGTTTCCCACTGCCCTCCTCTCTCCCCTTGTATCATCCAGGATACAGCCCGAACTTAAAGATAAACTCATTCACAGCAGTTATTTGGATAAAATTTTCTACTGCAAGCAAGTTAAATTTTATTGTGCAATTTATGTTACCTGGGTTTATGGTAAACCTTCTCCCCAGGTCCCCAGAAATGGTGTTATGACATTGGAAGAGGAAGGATTTTGTTGTTGTTGTTGCTTCCTAGAGTAGGAATGTCCATTGCTAGCTTTAGGTCATTACAAAAATCATATGTACATTATTTTTGCACTGTTACCTGATTAAATTCTGGCACACCTGGCATCCTGCAGGACATCTGTGATAAAGATAAATAATTAATATATGCATGTACAAAAGAAAACATCTGTAATAATCATAAAATATAAATTCATCTTTGACAAAATTCTTACCATCAGAATTAAAGGTTGTCTTCTTCTGTATTAACCACTGGAAGAACTACTAGATAACTTCAGTGATTTGGTTTGCAGGTTACATGTCAAAATATACATTCCATCTACATTTCAAAGATGAGTTCTCTATTGTCTATGCAAGCCATGTGTTCAAAACAACATAATACAAATTACAAGTTCACATCATCAAAACATGATCTTGCTGAGTATATTTAGGCAGCAGATTCCATTAGATACAGTCTGGAGTGTCAAATCATGGTTTTTTTTCCCAGTTCCCACAGAATTGCCTAAGAGTTTGATCTTTTCCTTACTCTTTTCACACTCTATGTCAATCTGAGTGGCAACCTGTGTCTCACAAGACTTTGATCAACAGTAGGCAATATTTTGAGGATGGGAGAAAACAGTAGTACAGGATTATGGATTTCTGTGCAGCAGTAGTTCAATATCAGAAGCATGCTACTTTTTTTCTCTTTAATTTGGATGACATAACACAGTTTTAGTTATTGGACTGATAGCATGATGTCCAGGAAGGCATGGAAGGTTAACTGTTTATAACTTCTAATTCAAATGAACAGCAACATTTAAAATGTACTGGTGAGAGGACCTATGAAAATCACCAAGAGTAGTATTGTAAAGATGGAAAGAACTGCATCCAAACTTCACAGAACACCCATAAAAGTGAACTTTGATTATTTCTAAATTCAACAGAAACAAATGGAAGTCATTGTTTTACCTGTGAGGGTCTTTCAAATATGGAATAATGTTTGCACATTCTCTTTTACTGAAGACTTCTTCTATCCAAGATTTGGGTGTCTGAAAAGACATTTCAAACATAATTATATTCGTTAACTTTAGAACACAAAGCAAAACATTGCTCTACAAAGGTTAAGCTGCTGTATATGCCTAATTCCAAATAATTTTCATCACAATGTCAAATGAAACCAAATGCTATTAGCTGAAACTGCAGCTCTGAATTGTACAAGCCCTTCACTCCCAAACTTTTTTCATAGAAATATATATCCTAAAATATATCCCTATTCTTTGGTAATAAACATGAAAATGATTTAGAGGATCACATACATGTAACAGAAAGCACTGCGCATTCTGACTGAAGACTAACAAATAGCAATATTGCTAAAACTGATACTGTGCAAAAAGACACTATTTCGTTTTTACCTGAAAGACACTGTTTACTCCCTCTTGTTTTATTATTATAAGAGATTTCAGAATTGATGCATTCTGGTTACATGTTTAGTGAAGTAGGACTATGCTGAAGTACAGAAGAAGGGAACATAGACTGGGCTGAATTTAGAGTATGTCAGGTGAAGTTTCCCCACTGTGATACTGCCTCAATGAAGGCTGTTGTAGCTGAATGAACTAAACTGAATCGCTGATGTACACAGATTGTTTTCAAAGAATTCTTTCTATTCTAGACAATCAGACCACAAGAACCAAAGGATCCCCTACACTCTCACCACGAGGCAAAAAGAGGGACCTATTAGACAGAAGTGAATGGAAGCAGGTTTCTGCTCAGGGCAGCAGAAAAACTTCCAATCTGCTTACCCCACCCTCCAAGACACCCTCAGACAACAGATATGAAGCTCTGGAACTTGACAGACAGGCATCTAACATCCATACCACAACCACCTCTGACAAGAAGCATTTCTATCATAGGCAAGTCCCTTGTGAGGGGAACAGGGGGCCTAATATGCCAACTAGACCACCTACAGGGAAGTCTGCTGCCTCTCTGGGGCCCAAGTAAGAGGCGTTACTAGGAAACTCACTAGGTTGGTACAGATTATTAACCATTATTCATGTCAGCAACAATGAGATACCAAAAGAATTCCAAGGTCAATCAAATGGGACTTCAGGGCTTTGGGGTGATTAAGGATAAAGGAGCAAGGGCACACGTAGTGTTCCCTTCTATCCTTCCTGTAGCAGTATTGATAGTAAAAGAACAGGCAGATCCAGCTAGTCAATATGTAGCTCCAAAGTCGGCGTTACCAGCAGAATTTTGGGTTTCTTGATTGTGGGGTAATCTAAACAACACCAGGACTGTTGGTGCCTGGTGGGATGCACCTTTCTCGAAACCAATTTCTGCTATAGGCCCCTTAGCCAAGGTGACAACATCTATGAATGATTCTTTTGTCCTTATTGGTGACTTCAACTTGCCAGATGTTAACTAGGAACGTCAGCTGATACAAACAGATATAAACAGATCCAGGAGATTCCAAAAACGTTTTGATGAAAACTTCTTGGTACAGGCACAAAGGGATGCAACTAGGAATGGTTCCCTCCTGGATTTTTTTTGTCTGTTAGCAGAGAAGGCCTTGTGTGTGAAATGGAAATTAGTGGCTTTCCTAGTGATCATGAAGCATGCAAGTTTAAAATTTTGGATGATAGGAGGAAAACTGCCATCAGAACTACAGCTCCAGATATGGGGAGAGCAGACTTCAAGCCACTCATTTTATGATTAGGCATGAAAGGCAAATGGTAATTAAATAATAAACACTGACTCCTTATTCATTGTCTAAGTTGAAAATTGATTACTCCTGTCCAATATGCCTAACTTGCAAAAATACTTGTGGTAAGTACTTCTCTTGATACTTGTGTAAAAAATATCTCCTTCCTACAACGAATTAGAAAAGAACTCAATTTGTGAGAATCCCTGTTACTGATTAAGAGCAGTGCTCACAGCATTTTTATATTTTTCATGGTTTTATGAGCATTTTTATGGCTGGAGTTCAGCAGTAATTCTTATAAAAGAGAATACTTCCCTTTTATCTCCTGAAAAGAATTATGATCCTTAATAAAAAAGGTTTGTTTGAGGATTTTTACTTCAGCTTCACATCCCTAAATACCCCTGCATTAACTCATAGCTAATCACCTGGTTATGGAATACCAAGAGGTACGTGGGTGAAACAGCAACTTGTTGCAGGTTCAGACCCAGCTCCCATCAGGATTAACAGCAGTCCCCAGAAAGTCTGAATCAGTCGCCCATTGACAAAGATGAAAGAGTTTATTAAAAAGCAGTTTGCAAGTATTGATATGCATGTGTATTCTTCCAAGAGTAACTAATTTAATTGTGTCTGGTTGAGCTTAGAATGAAGAAGTAAGAGCATGGAAGATCCTCAGGGCTGGACAGATCATGGGCATACAAGAAAATTAAGTATTTCAGAAATACACTTATTGAATACATCAGACAAAAATTAAATCCAAGGAAAACCCTGAGAAGCGGTACAGTAAATTTCATTGTTTGAGGGCAGGCATGCAGTGCTTTCAAAAACCGTTCAGTAGTTGTCTTGTTCGTAATGGTTATTGTTTCACGCTTCCCAAATCACTTTATCCTCGTTGTCTGAGCTATCAAGCAAAATAGATAAATGTTTCTACTATTACAATACCCTGGGACTCCGATCTTCTGAAATCCCTTAATATTTCTGGTCACGCTTTTCAATTGGAACTAAAGAACAAAAAATCTTTTTATTTATGGGATGCCTTGGATAAGAATGAACTTCACTAAACTTTTCATTAACAGGAGAGGGAGCAGTGGAATTGCCAAGAGGTTGGCGAGCCTCACAGCACTTGCTAGGGAAACATGCCCAGCCTTGTGAGAGAAAAACACCACATTGCTGTCATTTTGATTAGTAACAACACTAGCAGTTCAAATACTTTTGAACAAGCTGTTGGCATTATTCAATCTTACCCCCAGCTATACTATCTTCAGCATGTTGTATTCTGGAAATCAAGTGCTCTGGAGGTATCTTTCCAGGTGTGAAGGCCAGCACTGGAGAATATAAAGTATATACTCCCAGTACAACTGGGTGTGTTGCATAAGCCTACACAGCAACAGCAAAACATATAAGCAACACACACATGATCAGAAGTGTGACTCCATTTGAAAAACGGTATCAAAAGTTTTTTCCTCCAAAATTTAATGTTCCTCAGCAAAAAGCTATATTATACAAGTTACAACATCAATGAGTAATTTTAAAGAGGGTAGAAGTCATGTAGAACACTACCTCTTTTAGATCATAGAATCACAGAATGGCTTGAGTTGGAAGGGACCTCAAGTATCACCAAGTTCCAACTCTCCTGCCACAGGCAGAGATGTGGTTATTTAAAACCAAAATATAATTTAAAGTCTTCAGGGATGGCAACAAAGTTTGCTGAAGTTACAGCAAGTAACATGGGAGATAAAAAGCCTTCTTTACTATTAGTTTTTTGAACACCTAGGCTTTATCCTAAATAACATACCTTGTTCTAAATATTATTTTGTTTAGATTCTGGAGAATCTAAAAAAGGAGGTTAGGGAGCTAAGACAAAAGTAACAATGCTTAAAATTCTGGATGCTTTGTGCAACATTTTACAATTTGGTCCAATGTGGTGTTTTTTCATGCAGCTGAGGTAGTGACTAACATATGCTACAGTGATCAGGCCACTCTAATCCCAATGGGTTGGACTCGATATATAACAAAACCAGTGGAAAAATCCTACTGATTCCGACAAGCCTTGGTTGATACACCATTAATCCAATCTTGGATCATTGATAAAATTCCCATTTAATTGGAATGAACAAGGTCATGATTCAATTAATTTGATCCTTGAATCTTGATGTACCAAAGATGTACCTCACATAGTGTCTCTGAGATACCCCTAGCCTCACACTCATCTGAGTTAGCTTCACTTCAAGATTCTTAAATATTTATTTTTATAACCAATGAAAAGCAAGTAAACATAGCCAAAAGCCTAGTTTGCAAATTCTCTATCATTTTTGTCTTAATGAAATTTCAGATAGTCTTACTCAAATAAATAAATAAACTGAAATTCCAATCAGCCATAGGAAAGAAATACAAGTTTGTATCACCATATTTCACCTTGTTATGAACAAGTTTCAAAACTGAAACACTGTGGGATGCAACACATTTACCATTATTATATAAAATTCAAATGAAATCTTTGCTTAATGTACAATATATTCCATAAAAATAACATCCATTCCTCGGTCTAAGATGTCCAAATTAATAAGCAGGAAAAGGGTTTTAAACTTTCATGCTCTCTACAGCAATCTGTGAATTCAGGACTGGGCAAGCAAGAATGAAGAGACTTCTCATCTGCTGTTTGTCTGATCTTGGTTCCTAGCTTTCTGAAACACTTCTGTAATACATATATTTCTCTCTTAAAACATTTCAGAAGTGTCATCATTCAGTTAAACTTCAACAACAGATTAAACTTCTTCCTTCACTACAACTGAGGTATATATATATCTCAGTCACCATCAGCAAGCACACTTTCTATCACAAAAATAGATCTACCTATTGCTTATGATTTAGAAATTTATTTTCTGATATACTGGAGACCGAAAGCAATGTTTATATTGCAGTTTTCCTTCTAGAAAATCTTGAGACCTTTATTTGGGAGATTTGCCTTCTCATTTCTTACCAGTCTAAGGATTAGGATTGCTGCTTATGCTTCCTTGCCACAGAAGGGGCTTTGGAGATTTCTAGCCTGATTTAGTCAATGGGGTGGGAAGAGTTTGGCGCTGAAATTTAAGGCACATGAGTAGTTTTTAGAAAACCACTTTTAATCACTTCTCCAGTATATTTAGTGTCTGAGATTCTTACATAATATGGTATTAAAGGGACACTCTCAGGTCAAATTTGGTTTCACAGAAGTAAGGTTTCCAGTAGTAAAGAAAGAGATCAAGAGACTAAACTTTAGAGAACACCCACAATGCTTATTTCTTTCAAACTCCTGTTGGTTGGGGGTGCAAGAAGGCAAAATGTAAAAACCCAGACCAGCAGAAAGGCAAGCAGTCCTCCGAAGCCTAGCAGTGACATCTGTGATGTACCACCACAACTGGGACTTCATGCGGAGGGTTCAGTGTTCCTCATGCCTGGGGGTCAGGCAGCATGAGCAGGGGAGTCACCCAGGCACCCCATCCTGTCCCTGATCCTCAGGGGTCCCCAGCTGTCTCAGAGAAACTCTGTGATCGCTGTCTTCTGCCCACGCTCACCGTGCTCCCTTGTATGCAGCTTGTCGAAGTCAAACCTCTTAGAAGCACTGCACTACTTACATACTAACAAGCAGTGGCAAATGTGCAATTGTCCTGCTTTGGAATGAGCTTTCCTAAATGAAGGTCTGCAATAAACATTCAGGCTCTTCAAGAACAGACAACATGCACCATTCATTGGTTAAGTACTAAACTCAGGAAAACTAGGTTACACTGAGCATACTAAATGACAATCTTTTAGGACAGTATCTGCAAAGAACTGTTATTACTGATGTCAAGAAATAGACCCAAAAGATCTAAAAGTGATTTTTGGTGCCTAGGAAGGACGGAGATACCATCATCAGGTGAAAGCTGAGAGAAATGAACCTAAGGGAGTATGTGACCAACTTTTACTCAAACACAAAGTGAGAGGAAAGAAAGAGGAACTTCTCAGCGTTGCCATGATGGGAATACAGCCTCCACATTTAGCACAGTATTCTAAAACATTTCAAACCCCTTTAAAAATTAACTAGACATGGAGCAAGTCACTTGCAAGAACACCAGGTACCTGAAATGCAGCCAGACTTCTTGAAAGTTAACACTCAAAACTGTTTCACAAGAGCTCAGCCTGTCAGCCAATTTATGTTTTTTTTAACCCTTAGTCCTGGAATGCTTATTGAGCTATAAAAGCTAGAGTGGTCTTGTAGATACTGTAATTTCATGCATAATAATTCTTATGTGAAACACAGGACTTCAGCAACATTTCTAGTCCCCAGGATGACGGCTAAATTACTGCCAGCACAAAAGATTTCAAACTTCAACATGCTGTCTCGGGGTAGGAACTCTCCTCCTTAGTTTCCATTACATACACACTTATGGTATGAAGTAATGTTCATACAAAGTAACTGTTCATAACAAAGAACACCACTTTAGATTCACATAGGACAGAAGTGTATTGTAAAACACCAGTGTGCAATACAAACCCAATGTGATGTTTCCAACAAACACCCAGGCATTCTAAAATTTCCTCCTTCAGGCTACGCTACTGAAGGACAGAAGCCTGGCTTTACAACACAGAAATGCCGCAGTTCCTCCCAACTTTCATCACTGCAGTACATCGATTCATCTGATACTAACAAGTATCTTTTGCTTTTACAATATTTCTTACTCACTCCTTTGCTCAAATGTTTAAAATTGTACATCCGTGAAAATACTACATTATAAGTAATTAAATTTGTAAGAAAACTGTCATCACTACATTTTGAGAAGAGTCTCAGAAGTACTGTGCAGAACACTCCATTAGAATGCCTCACTGTTCAACAGTGAAAAACCCAATTATAAAAGACAACTGCCAGTTACTCCCAAGACACTCTTGCAGGAATTCCATAGCTACAGATTTTTTTTTTCCCCTTTTTAAAAGTAAAGAATGATTTCAGCAGAAGCTCTGTGATTTTTTCCTGGTAGTCCATTTAACTATATCAGCTGTTAATTCCCAATTCTTTGTTGATACATACAGTAAAATAAGAGTCACCTGTGCTAGAAGGGTAAACGCAGACCCAGATTAGGGGAGAGGCAAAAGAACTTGCTAAGAATCTTCAACCATGCAGAAAAGAGACTTCAGATGATTTTTCTAGCACAAAAGGAGTCCATCAGCTTCTCAGAAATACACAAATTCAGTCTTCTACCAATGTCATACTGTGGCATTTACTTTCACACTTAAGCCAACTGCACATAAAAGTAAAGCATGCATGCCTAACTGCCTTTCTGGATTGCAGTCTTAAATTGAAGGCTCATAAAAATGTTTCCAAAACTGCAGTCCCAAACTCAGCGAATGAAAGAAAACCCCTTCGACAGTAATGAGCTTTCCGACACACTGCTTCTAATCTCAGAGTGGACCGCACAAGACAATAAGAAGAACATTTCTGAATGCAAATAGCAGTTGGGCCATGGCAACAAAACACAGGAAATACTAAACAGAAAATTATCTCCTTGTTACTGTTGAAGAAGTTTCAGTTTGACCCCTGGAACACAGAACTAGCAAGCAGACGGAACACTTAGCCCATAGAATGAAGGACTAGGCTTTTGACCAATAATCAAGTCTTACTATTTTAAGCTTATCAGTTAATCAAGCAAGCTCTTCTGCTATCACCAAAGACATAACATTTTGGAAAAATACATAAAATTAAAAAAAAGCTCTACAAGCGCTTCCAGCTCAGCACAGTCGCACTGGGAGGCCCCAAGCAGGCCTTCCTCTCTGCCTGCATGGCCTGTGGCACCCACCTACATGGGAGGAAAGCAAGAAAGTCTCCTACCATAACACTTCTGCCAATAGTCCAGGCATTTGCAAATGGGCTAAACACAGGAAATCTACATCCATAATTCATCTTTCTCAGCACAGTCCTTGAAGCCAGCCCCAAAAGCATTACTTAAAATCTTATTTTGTCATTACACATTCATTATTTTTTTAAAAAACAGATTTCCTGGTCATACTCCACAACTGGAAATGACAAAAAGTCTCTGTGAAATGGAATGTAATTTAGCTTTCTCCCTGAAATAGGCTGATCCAAAACCCACAGCGCCAGCAGAGTGGCATTTTTTAGTAAGTTTGGATGTGGCCATGCTTCATAACTGCAATCTACACAGACAACAAAGAATCTGTGCTTAAAGCAGATAGCAGCTGCCTTGCTAAACACTGACATCTGCCTCACACTGCTAGCACTGGAACACAGTATGATACCATACATCAACTCCTCTTACAAAGCCAATTCAATAAGCAGTTTAAAACATAGATTATTAAATCAATTAGTCACACATAAAGATAAATAAGGACATCTTGTAACGACTTAAATTGATGGAAAACAGTCCAAAATTGCAGAGTAAATTATGAAAGACAAAAAACCTTTTGATAGACAAGAGCAGGAACAAATAATAGAGTATTTCCAAATAATTACAAATCCTAAAATATAAAAATGACCTTGCTTTCCACATTTCTTTTAGAGGACTCCTTAATGAATAGCCATGCCTGACTCACTGGCAATCTTTCTGAACTTAGTAGTATTGGCAAAACAGAGAAAATAAAGCAGTTAGTCTTGTATTGTGTATAGTCTAGTATTCACTAATGTAGCATCATCAGAAAATCCCACAAATTCAAGCTAGTTACACATCCACTTTGAAATTATTTTGTTGCAAGTCATGTTAAAGTAGTAAAAACCCAGGCAGTCATAAGAAAATGTTGCTTCCAGATTATTATTCAGAGGATTAATGCAGTATCTCAAGCCTTACTTAGATTTCCACCGTGGGAACAACAGAAGCTGATGCATTTTCTTTGTTTACAATTCAAACAAGAAAAATCAACTTGTAGTATCTGAAACTGTGTATCTCCTTCCTGGCAGTGAGGGATCACAATGCTCAGCCACCTACATCCACCAAAGATTCAAAATTAGACACAGTTCTTCCTTGTTTAAACCAACTACAGCATCATTTGCAGTACACATCATCTGTGGCTCACACTTTACTTGATGAAATTATAAAGTGTTTTACTCATAGCACTGAACACAGCTTTACAGTAAATATTGTGAGCCATTGATCAATAGACAAAGATTTCCTCTTGACAACCATCAAACTTCATTCAAAAAATTCTTGAAGAATTTTTTTCCCCCAGGAAAATTCATGGCACATTTTGCATTCAATTAAAATTGCTCCTCTGCTCTAAAAACATTCCATGGCTGCCTAGAAATTTAGTCTCCCTATATAACGACACACTGAAATGTAATTTATGCCTATATTTATACAAAATTTTCCTCCTTTCTCATTTCTCTTATCTTTTGGACTAATGATAGAAGTTTTTCTTCACCAAGAGAAGGTGTTCAAGAGGAAGTGAAAGAAGTTACATTTGACAACTGTAGGTAAATTCGGAGCTTTCTTTCATTTATTTTTTATTTTCAAAACAGAAGAATATTAGATAGAGAGGTGACCCTCCAAAGACAGGATATATCTAAAGTGTCTGAAGTTACTGACAAAAAGAAAACAAATACAAACTGCAGAACTCACCTGCAAGAAGCATGAAAGGTGCCAAGAAGTGAGCTTGACAGCAGTCTGCATTAAGACACAATACTACAAATTCTGCAGGACATGAACTACCTAGACTACTGGCTTTTGAAGCCACTTGGCCATTTACAGTCACTCCTGACAGTGCTGTTTGTTTTGGTCCCCTGTTTGTCTCACACTCTAATAAAGCTTAAAGGCTGGACTTGTATACAACAAATTTCATACACACTATGAGAGAGCTTTACTTTTCACAATGCCAAAATCCCATTTTACATAGAGAGGGAATACAGCTCTGATGACCTCCAAGAGGGTCAAGAAGGCTGAAGCCATGGTTCTACATTTTCCAGCTGGGCATCTGCTGCTCTCTTCAGTTAAGGAGGAGTTAATGCTCCTCCTAGCATTCCTTCCACCCCCCAAAAAAAAAGTTTCCCTTGTGGTCCTATCTTGCCTTTAAATATAAATCTCACTCAATTTTCAATCCTCATATGAACTCATGGCTGGGGAGCAGCAGCATGTGTGGGGCCATGGGGATAGGAGTATCATCCCACCCCTTTGCCACAGAGGCCACCTAAGCACACCCTTTGGCTTTTCATGGGTCTGTCAAAACCTATCCCTCAGCATCATGTGCAAAGATACCCACTGTAACTCCAGCGTTGCCAGTTGTTCTCTGTGCCAGAGGCTGGCAGAGCAGCCAGAGGACTTTTCTCCTGAGTTTGGAGAGTGAGAAGTAGCAACTAGGCCTTGTTCAAGCTGCTGCACAAGCAGCAGCAGGAGTCCTGGCAGGGCTCCTGTACAGTCCAGGTGCTCTCAGATGCCTGGCCTCCTATCCTCCAGTTGCACATCCTGCACTCTCTGCTCAGCTGAATCCACGGGACTTGTTCTGGCACCCAGCCTTTCTGCTGAGTGCTGGTAAGATGATGGGCAGATACATCTTGTAAGTATTTGGTGTCTGCAGGTACAAGATCCTTTATCTCTCTTTGGGTGTTAAATTGTGCCAGTAAAGAATAAACAACAACAGCAGACTGGTAAAAAATTTATATCCACTATAAAACCTTAAAAACTCAGCCTAATCCAACTGACATTAAAGTCACAGTTGGTGACAAACTCTTTATGGAAGTGACCAAATCCCCTTTGCATACTCCCCAGTGCTACTCAGCACCTGGGCATCATGGCACAGCCCAGCTGTTTGCACAGTTCCAGACCATTACACTGGGAGCCACAAACAGCAGCAATGCACAAGTGGACTGAACTCTATTCTCATCACTAATAGTTACTAATTAGTGAAAAACAGAAGTACTCATTCCAGTAGCAACTTGATGGCATGATTTGAAACATTGAGATGCATGTTAAAAACCCTTTTTACTGCATTGCATCAACCAGTTTGTCTATCTTCAGTCCCAAGACAAGAGCAGCAAGAAGCCCCAGACAGTATTTTCAGATGCTTCCTTTTATGCCTGCATGACGGACAGAGGGAACCAGACAGTTCATGTACCAGAAACTGCACTGTAGGAGAAGCAAAGCAACTATAGAATCATACTGCAGAATCACAGAATCATATCACAGAATATCATGAATCCATCATTATGATGACAAAAACTTAATAAATCCTGCCCTTCTTGGTGTGTAAGCAATTTCCTCAGAGCTATGGCCCTCTCAAGTGGTCTCTTTTAGTACTAACCAAAGAATCAGTTTCTCAATAACTGATTAGCTCTGAATAACTGAGTTAAAATAGTAGAGATAAGAACACAGAGAAAAAGAACTGGTAATTCAAAGCACAGAGCGGATCACAAGAGTTCATCTAGTATATCCGACATGTTCATTTATCACCTTGTGATATCAGGGGAGCTTTACACAACAGTTAAGGGAGGTCTCCTTGAAAAACAACACTGAGAAAAAATGAAAAAGTTTCATCACAGGCACCCCAACTTCCCCCTACACTGAAAGCTGACTGAAGTCCAAACTCAATTCTCCACAAATTGGATTACCCAGCTGGGACCTGCCACCCTCCTGGAGAGAACCAAAGGCCTAGGATCCAGCTTCCTGGCGTCATGTGGGGACTGACTTTCTCAGCAGACACAGTGCTGCAAGTTGAGGCCAACTGAGCCATGAAAAGACAGGATGGAAAGTGGGATCATTTAGGAGAACACAGAGAGCCTTCCTCAGAGTGTTCCACTCCTGGTTCTTTGTATGACACTCCGGAAGACTCTGTCAATTAGATTAAACCTTCGGAGTCATAAGCTGAAGCGTGAACCAGACACGTAATTGCCCTGTCAAGACCAAGACCAAGGAAGACTTTAGCGCCAGCATCCATATTCAAGGTTAGCTGAAAGAGATTAATTCATCTAGCTCCTGCTGTAATTCCAGACCTTTCCTCGTCACAATATATGCTCATCTGATACAATTCACCTCCAGGATAAACGAATTAATATATTTCTTGGAAATAGCTGTCTGATATAAAATACTTGTGATTTATGTGTGACTGTTCATATTATTGCAAGAAAATAAAAGTAATAAACATATTTAGAAGATTTAACATTCATTTTCATTTTTTTTTTGTGTTGTCACAGAACTGACCACTTGCAAAAAAACCACCAAACCGCCTTCCTGGTTCTCAACAAAATGATCTCAGTTCGAGTCTCAAAACTGCTCAGTCAGAAAGAAATATTA
This sequence comes from Tragopan temminckii, assembly GCA_028571105.1. Lineage (NCBI taxonomy): Eukaryota > Metazoa > Chordata > Aves > Galliformes > Phasianidae > Tragopan > Tragopan temminckii. The sequence continues at coordinate 944 of JAOWBP010051864.1, read as the reverse complement.
ACAGTCAGGTTCCCACTGAACATTTCCTTGGGAACATAGTATATGGAGCTGTGAAAGCTAACGGGAGTTGAAGTACTTTGTAACAGATTATCCCTGTACTTATCCCAGTACTTCTACTTCATAGCTTATATGCCTGGGCTAAAATGGACAAATAATTATCAGTTTCTTCATGCATTCTTCCAAAGAATGTTAAAAATGAAAGAACAGATTACATAGTTTACTCTTTTCTATTGCTTGTCATATGTTTCTGGCAATTAACCTCTCTCCAGTAGTATTGAAAAGTTACAGGAACAATATTGCACATAGGTTCTTTTCCCCTTCTGTTTAAGGTTTTCCTCCTGGGAAGTTTTCATTCAGGTACAGCAGACGTCACCAAGACCAGACACACACTGATGGACAATGCACATAGTATACAGCAGTATTCCATCATCTTTGCCATCCATTTGACAACATCAGCCCCATTCAGAATGGCGCTGATAACAAGCTGAAGGTACCAGCCTTCTCCACTTGCAACCTTCCCCTGACAAGCTACTGTGTACCAAAACCCCACTTTAAAGACCATACTTTAAAACAAAGATGATCCTGGCCCCAAGAAGACTGCAGCTTGTTTTCAAATTTCCCTGAGCATCTGCCATAGCGGTTACACACAGGTAAACAATAACTCTTTCTGACAAAGGAGTGGCATGCTATGGCCACATTCAGGCAATCTGTGTGCCTTTGAATAAGTTACCTGCAGCCCCATCATGAGCTCAGCACGGTTACATGAATGCAGATGCTTACAAAGACCTTCCGTGAGTTGCGAGAGTTTTAAAGTCTGTTCTTTTAAATCTACTATGTAACTTTTAGGTTCTACTTTGGTGATCCCAAGTGAGAAGGAAAAAAAAAAAAAAAAAAAAAAGCTATCACATATCTTCCTATATCTTCCTTATTCTGTCCTTGTCCCT
>JAOWBP010051863.1:0-14403 GCA_028571105.1 Tragopan temminckii | reverse complement strand
GAAATTATACTCAGATTTCTTGACCATCACCTTGCAGTCCTTCGGTGTGGAACTAACCCTGGTGTGACTGTACAAGGGAGTGAGAAACATCGAAGTAGAGAAAGAACTTAAAATGGAGGATTTCAGCAAAGCAGGGACTCTTTTTGAGAGATCCAGAATCAAAACCTTGAGGGCAGCTGCTATGCAGCCATTATTTTCTTCTAATTGCTGGAGATGCGCAAAGTGACTCCAAGCTAATGGGAACTAGAAATAGATAAAGGGCCTCTCTCTAGCGAGTCTTCTAGTCCTGTCACTAATTTTGTACCTATTGTCATTTGCTAATCAGCTGTGTCAGTGCTGGCTGGCACTCAGTTGCAGAATGAGACAAATCTTCTGCAGCTACAGTGTGAATTAATGCCTTAGGACTGCACAGCATCTGCCTGCAGCAAACCTAGGGAGGTCAGGCACAAATACCACCTATAAGGATCATAAAACAGAAAAAGCTGATCTCCTTTTATTGTTTCCATTGCAACTCAGGTACTGTACATCTTCCTCTTATTCTTTTTACTCTTCTATAAGGCAAAGTGTTCTTTCATCATGCAACTTCCCTGTTAAGTTGGATAGCTCTCTTCCTAAGTGCCACAGAACTGGTGCTTTCATTGATAGGAACTTCTAAGTCTTCTACAAGATCTTCAAGGGATGCTTAGGCTATTCACACATTGCAAGAAAACCAAGCTTCAGAGAAGGACATGGAAAGCTGTGGTCCACAGCCTTCAGCTCCAACCATACACAGAGGGCATCTCTCCAGTGCCATAGCTAGAGGTGCTGCAAACAGCAGAAACAAACTAAGCAACTCTGTCTGGAACAGGGATGGAACCTGAGCCAAATCCTTAAAATTGGAGGTATCAGGGGAAGATGACAGCTCATAGACGTTGCTTGTGTGACTGCCGTGAAGAAGAAACGCACGTTTTAACCAAGTAACACTTGTTTGTGTGCGTTTTCACTATGCAATGCTTGGAAGTCCTGTTCACAGTTCATATAGTCAGCATAAAATTTTCATCAAGATCACTCTGAATTCAGTCTGTGCAACGTTCTGGGAATCCACTGTTTGGGATCTTACTGCCTGCTGACTGGGGGCACGTCAAAACAAGAGGTGCTGCTCCTGCAAAAAAACCAGCCCTTTCAAGAACAACCAGCAAGAAGGAAAGGTTGATCAAGTGAAAAGACAGAATTCTGAATTCACAAGCCACAGATCCCAATTCAGAGTCTGACAAAATAAGATCCTTATGCTCGAATTAGGCAAAAACAGAGTAGCTAGGAAAAATGAAAGAAATTTCAACTGAATGCTTTTTCCCATATTCCACGATTCAGAGAGGAATAAACATTTTTAGTTAGACTTTATTTCTACATTGACTTTCCTTGCCACACTTCTAGATTCATGAAATATTGGACACTTTAAGAAGAAAATGAAAAAATATTATTTCTACTTTACTGAAAAGCTGAAGTTCAATTATCCAGCTAGATCAGTAAGCAAACTATGGGCAAGAGTAATTTCATCAACTACCAACAGTGTATTCAACATGAAAAGGTTAATCCAAAGATTAAACATGGGGAAATTACCTTTAAAGATATTACAGGCAACTGGATTAGGTATCTTGGGCATGCCCCAAGTTAATTGCCTTTCCTTCTAACACTAAAAATGAATGCATACAGAATACTGAAAATAGTGACTACTTGTAGATGATTTAGAGTAAGAAAGGCAGTTGAATCCATTTTTCTGCTTTAGCAAGAAAAAAAAAATTCTTATATGAAAATGAGCTAGACTGCATGCTTAAAGAGATCTGGCTTCAAAGTCCTGGAAGCATCATCCTCCCTTTATCCTGTCCTTTGTATCTTTAAGGCATTTATTTTACAGTTTGTTTTAATCTTGTCTTTTCTAAGAACTACAGATTTCTTCCATGGTGTAACTACAGTGTGATGTGGGCAGGCAGACTGTTCTACATCCCTGCCTGGATATGTGGTTTAAGCATCACCCTCTAAAGCCCCCCAGTGTATCAAGGTGGGGGCTGAACTTAGGGTCTAAAGACAGAGTTATGCCACACTACTTCACCTCAACTAGAAAGGTTTAAGATCTACTTTTTCACAGCTGAAAAGAAACATGCATACTATGTCCTTCAGCTGAAAGCAGAAATCAACAAATGGCTTGGTTTCTGAACAAGAACATCCACGCAGTGTGTACTTGTTTTACAAGGTTTACATTTTTACAATTTATCCTACAAATTACATATGATCTTAAATCCTTTTTCTTACACTGACCTCATTGAGGCAGCTAGAGCAACAAATTAATTCTTACATCAGTGGTTCCTGCAGGAGGACAGCACGGTGCTCACCAGATGTTGTACCACTGGACAGAAGCAGTAAGACAGACCTGCCAGGGCAGAGCGCTATCGGATATGGACAGGGTGACTTGTAGCCAAAGGGACTTGCAGCAATAGCAAAATTACGTGGTGACACAAAATTGTATAGTATCTCAATATGCCAAACAGCATGACCTTCTATCTACTACATGAATTAATTCTCCACTTGGACATACTAACCCTGCTCAGCCTGGAGTAAAACATAACATACGTTCAGAATGCGATAGATTTAGCATTTCTTTTAGTCATTTCAAGCTTGAATAGCAGAATCCGTAAGTAGGCATTTAAGCCTGTCAGGTTCTGTCGGAGCAGATTATACCAACCTTTTGTCAGAATTAGTATTAGTACTCACAGCAGTATCAAATCTGTAAAATAGCCCCAAGACACTGAAGGAGGCACTGGTTATTCCTTCAGAGCAGAACATAGGAGCAATGGAGCCAAAATGGTAGCCTCTTTACAGCCAGAGCTCTGGAGAAAAGAAAGGCTTAGATGAGTGGGAGGGCATTAAAACACCCCTCCCAAAAATCTGTCAGGAGGCTGCATCCAAAATCACCATCTTCAGATCTTCTATACCTTCTGTACGGCCACCTTCAACACCTACATTTTGATGTGGGAGGATAATTTTGGGGTTTTTAGAAGCACCACAAGTACCTGTCCTAAAAGCCCAGTAGGAGAAGCATGTCTCAAGAAAACATTTATTCCTAGCCAATGAACCTGGCGTCTTACAAGGTTTAACCTGTGATTCCAGTCTGTCAGCTGCACTGACCTTGGGAATGTTTTGCACTTTCTTGCTGTATAACTGCCTGCTTGCTAAATCATTTAATGTTTGCTGTGACTATTGCTAGAGATCTCACTGCCTTTTATCAGCTCTAAGGACAGGCTGAGATTCCTTATCTGTGGTGGAAGTATACTTCAAATAAGATTAGAGTTCTTGGTAGTCGTTGTCAGCAGAATTTCTGGCTACCAGATTGCACTGACAAGTTCAATCTGAGGTCTGTGAGATCATTAGAAGCTACATAGGGTATGTCTAAAACCAGAAATGTGCAAATAAAGCCAAAGTCAGCATTTGACACCAATTCCAATAACAGCACCTCTGTTTTCAGGCTTTTTTTCCAACCTCTCATTCTGAAAGCAGTCTGGATAGAAGTGTCAGGAAAATAGGTCAACATGTAATACAAATTAAAAAACAGTAAAAAACAGATTCAGAAAACAGAAGTTACTTGAACAGTTAAAAAATAGCAGTGCAAAACTCTCTGTGGTCAAGCTACCATTAATGGAGAAAATCTTCCACTTCTAATGAAGAAAAAGGTCAGCAGGATGCAGCCGCTACTCAATTAGAGAAGACAGGATTTTATGATCAGACTAACAGACATCTGCTTTGCTGCTCTGATGAGACTGTAAGAAGAGCCAAGATCTCAGCATTTTTTGAAATGAGTAAGAAATAGGCTGGAAAGATAAAGCAAAGATCTGAACACCTGGGTAACCATACAACCCACAGGCTTTTACCACAGCGGTACCAAGGAAATGCAGGAACAGCTAAAAAAGACCAGGTTCACTGGAAGCAAGGACAAACATCTCATTATGGAGCACAAAGTTGTCAATATCAAATCAATGGTACAATCAGTGCAATGCAAAAGGGAAAATTATTCCTTTTTGTCTATAACAGCTGAAGAAAACCAAGTGTCAGCATCTTGTCTGAGGACTCCATCAGATTATATCAGAAATGCTTCCATAGAAAGCCATGTCCTGCCAGGCAGTGTCCCTTGGACACTGGTAGACAGCAGTAAGGCCAGCTGCTAACCAAGCTTTATGAACTACATTTCAGCACTGAGTCACTGTGCAAATGCAACTGTTTTTAGCAACAAACTATACAGATGGGAAATACTGATAAAAGGGATGCAATATTGATGCCAGAATGACTTAACTAGCTGCATACAAATAACTTGAGCAATGACCTATAATACGCCTTTTGGCCAGATGAAGTTCTTAATATGTACTCTATATTCACATGCAGTGCAACTAAGAGGCCTGATCCGTGATACAGCCAGCATGAGACCTCACTTACCAGTTAATTGGCCAGTATATAGATACGTATATTTTTTAGATAGATTGAGAACAGAAATAATTAAGTAAAGGTTTGCTTGAAGATGGTCTTTGCTGGTTCCTTCAAATGTGAAGTTAGTGTTATAAAACTTGTTAATTTATTACAAAGGGTAGTTTATAGTTTCCCTGTAAACTTTTAGAAGCAAAAGGCAGAAGTGGTTCTCCTGGCAGCCAGTGACTTCTCTGAGACCTATAGCCTGGTTCCCAGACGTGGTGATACCCCTGCACATCCCCATGACCCCAGGCCAAGGAAACCATACAAGCCCCCACTCTCCTTCATCCTCCACTCTCTCTGTTGCTCAGAGGCTGCCACCACCCCTGCCTTTCAGATTCACAGGTTTTGCCTGCACCCACTGAGCCTTTCACTCAGTGTTCTGCCCATGCAGATAGGCAGGGTGGCTGGGAGGCAGCCAGCCCGGGGTCAGGGCTGCCAGCTGGTGGGGACACCATGCCAGGAAGCTGAGAACATGGTGGCCAGGTGGGGAGTGGGCAGCGGGTCAGCCTGTGCACTGTAAGGGCAGCATGGCAATCAGCTGGCTTTGCTGGCAACCACAGGCAGCAGGAGACCAAGACCCATCCTCGCTGCCCAGCTCCCAGCCTGCTGCAAATTGTGTCCCAGACTAAGGACAGGATAAGCAGCAGGAGAAGCAGAGAAACAAAACAGATAAGAGAGCAGAAAGGCAGTAAAATGAAAGGACAACATAAGCAAATAATTTCTGCGTCAGGACAAAAACATAAGTTTTTGCTGGCTATTGTATTATATAGAGGCAAATTATTATGAAATACAGTGCAGATATCACAGATATCAGATAGCAATAATATATTCGTACTTATTTTGTTAATTGACAGGAAATCAAATGAAAATACACACCTCAACTGCCAAAAGATATCTGAACAGCTCATCTTTACATGAAAGCTAATTGCAGCAACTAATAAAACATATCTGAAATGTCAAGGACCTTCTTCAGTGTACTGAAAAGCTGCAGTGAATAATCACTAGTCATTTTTATATATTATTTACACTGTATGACACTTGTGCTAACAGTGTGCTGGAGGACATTATTTAGGTGTCAGAGCTAAAAAATAAAGTTTTCAAAATGCCAGTTCTGTTCTTCACCAGATCTGTAACGTGCACAGGTGGTAGCAGAGCAGCGTGGGAAACCATCTCAAGACCAGCACTGCACTGTGCTGCATTGCACATGAGCTGACCAAGACCAGAAGCAAGCTGGTGGCAGTGGCAGGAAGGCGAGCTACTGAGGCTATGCAAACTCATCCCGCTGAGCTTTGGTGATGGCTTTGAGGATGCTCAAGTCCATGTGCTATAGGCATGACTGTGTTAGAATGAAGGTGTCAGCTAGTAGAAAATATCTTAAAAAATAACCAATCCTGAAAGAACAGGATCCAGAAATTTTCATTTTAAATATGTCTCATTAATGGCTTTGCTCATTCTACCTCCTATTCCTCTCTTATGTCAACAGAGCAGCAGCTACAAGAGCACTGCAGCAAGTCTTACTTTAACTCTCAGTGTGGAAGAATGCTAAAAATAAGCTGCTGTGCCACCTGCATTGACAACACATGCTCCACGAACGCCCACTATTCCCAGTGCTTTGCTGTAGCTGCCTAACCACTGAAGTTTTGCTTTTTTCTCAAGGTTGCCTTTGCCTGGCACGTGTAGCTGCAAAGTCCCATGGTTTCCCAGAGAAAGTACAGGACACAGAGACACCATACAGTTACAGTGCATGGCTCCACAGGACATGCATTGTTCAAGGGATTCACTTTCTGCAATTAGAGTAAGGCCTGGAATATTTCAGCATTCTGTACAAAGACATACTCACCAGATTGTTGTCTGCCTTTTTATTGGCTAAAGCATCAACTTTGGAATCAAGCTCGCTTTGAATTTGGTCTCTCCTTTTCAAAACACCCTTAATATTAAAAAAAAAAAAAATACAAAAAGAAGAAAAACAAACTAAATATATTCAGAAAACCACACAACAACACAAATTAAACAAGACGCGATTCAAGAACTTTGGTATGATACAAGTACTTTCCTAAAAAGCAATTCAAAATCATGTAGCGAATACTTATTTTTCAATATCTACTTTTTATGTTACATGTTTTTTTAAGAGTCTTAGTGAGTCCAAAGTCCAGGAATCTGCCATAAAGGTATCACTGCTGACTGGATGAAGAAACCAGCAGTAGCAGTTAACTTCATATCAACACAACCTACAGTGTATTCATTTTGAAAAAGCAACATGAGTTTGTGCAACCCAGTGTCCAGAAGTACATTATTTGAGTTATTTGAGTACAGAACTCTAGTTGAGTAAAATCAGATAAAATTATCATGAAAATGATAGCTGTAGTCACTTTAATATATGTGCTTATTTCCAGTGTATGAAATTATTTCCTCCTCTAAAACTGCCTTACAGGTATTGAATTTTTAGCATAATGTCAAAATAGAAAGGGAAGGAAATGTTACTTGTTGTTAGACTACTAAACAGGAATAGTATTACAGATTAAATTTTCATTTCTGATGTTCATTAGCTCTGTGACCTTGAGCAAGTCTTGAACATTTCTCTTTGTCTGAGTTTCTGCATCTGCGGAAGTACATTCAGGTGTGCTTAACTCACAGAAGGCATTAGTTCTTTTAAAGAAATAATCAAACAAAGGACAAATATAATTACAAATCTAAAATACCTCCTCTTACACTACTTTGCTGCAACTGATTTTACTTCTTCATATAACTAACAGATTTTCAGTATCTACCTCTAGCATAGGGCATGTTGAACCAGCAGAGGACCCAAGCAGTTCTACCTTCTCTAGCTGTCTTGTTTGACTGTGTTCTCTCTGATATCTTCTCAGTTCAACACGAACAACATAAAAAATGGAATAAAAAAATAGGAGCTGAATTTTCAAATAATTTTTCAATGTTTCTTTTAGAACAGATACTCACTAGAAAAGCCTGGTAAACCCGACTTTGGACAGCTCTGAGTAATACACTGGCAGTATGTACTCACATAAATCTACCTTTCAGTACCACAGAAAATCTTTTGTTTAGATAAAAATAGAAAATGTTTAGCTGTAAGCACAGAAGCAAAATAAATAGGTCTGGAAGAGCTGTCCATCACATTACAAATGCTTTCTTTTTCTTTTTTTCTTTTTTTGTATTTCTTTTGCCTTTTTAAAAAACTATTGTTTTGATTATATGCTGAATTTTATCACAAATACTCCTTAAATTACAAGATAAAACCCAATGATTTTAACATTGTTATGTTACAACCATAGGCAAGTGCTGACTTCCAATGGCAAATAGAGGGACTGTGTTTTATAAACATATTATTATATTTTTATAATATTTTGTATAATTAATGCTATTCTGACACAAAATCCTCAAATAATTGCTTATGGACCCATAGCTAACTTACTGCTGCAATCTGTATGCTGAAAATTAGCGGGACAGTGTTACACTCTCCAGATTTGCTCTGCCTCTGCTGTGAGTCAGCTAGAAAGGAGCCTGTCTCGATGTAAATATTTAGCTACAAATTCATCTCTGCCCTCAGTTTTCGGCTGAACTCACAGCACTGAAAAATACAAAGTCTAAACCATTGTACTGATCACACCTTCTGTACATATGCCAATTATGTTAGTGCAGAAGCACATAAAGGTGCCTGCAGTGAGGGTTTAAACACACCCCAGAAGTCAGGTTTTATTAGTGTGCGACTTCCCCTACTGTATTTTTAGTATGAGTAGCCCCCTCTCCAAACTGTGAGAGGGAAGTAAGTTATAGGAATAAGAAATCCATGGTGAATGAAAGGAAAAGAGCAGTGGTTGAACAGGAATGAGCTAGAGGAGCAAGACTTTCCTCAATCCTCTGGCAACTTAACACTGTGTTGCAAGCACTTGGACGTTGCAACCAGAAATAAAAAGAAAACAAACAAAACAAAAATAAGCAACGAGCAACAGAAACTTGCCACTTTGTGCATTAAGAGCCAAGGTGTCATTCTGTGGTTTGTTCAGACAAATCTCCCTGCTAAGCACAAAAGGGAGGACCTGTACAAAGGTGAGCCAAGCTGTAGATAGCATGTCTTTAATAACATGAGGGATGGAAAGGTTCACAGGTAACAGAAGTTCTGAAAAATAAGAATTGAAGGAGGAAATACTGCAATTTCTTAAGATATTCATCTCTTCATGCTTTTAAGTACATTAATACCTATCTCGACCTGCCTGCATGTACATTTAAATAACATAGCCTGTGAGATACGGGATATTTTGTATGGTCTCCCTTTCAATGAAACTAGTCACTGCAGCACTAGTTTCTAACTTTCAGAAGCTAACCCTATTGAAAAATGGACAATGTTCTGCCCAGTGCCAGTAAAGGCCTTTGCTGGCTGAGTTAGCTTGGGCTTTGCTATATGCACGGCCTATAGCACACTCAGCTCCTGCTGCCCTGTGAGCTGGGTTCCTTGCAGAGACACAAAAAAAGATACTGCAGCTTGCCTTGGGATGGCAAATCCCACAGAGATGTGTTTGTAGACATTTTTTGCTTTCTGAAGGCAGAAGAGTGGGAATTATGATATGATAAAATCAGTTTTGGAATTATGTTGATTATCAATCAGGACAGAATTTTTATATTCTCTTGGAGTGTAAGAAAAATACATCCATAGAGGGAACTGAGAGCATCAGCTTATGGCAGAGACTAAAACAGGCTTGTGACACAGGGACTGGAAGCTCCCTGCTCTTCTAGAAAAAGAAGTAGTAATTTAGGAACATCTCCTAGAAAAGGAGAAACCTCTCCACTCCTTCTCCCCCGCACAATCTGTCACTGCATATTTCAGCAGTATCAGAGGAGGTCTTTCTAAGCTGCTTTTCCTTGAACCTTTCTGTGCTCCAGCCCTACCACACACAGCTCTAAAACCAGACTTTTGTACTGCTACCACGCGCTCCCTGCCACACAAACTACTAAGGAGTTCTTGTCTGAAATGGGTCCCTCTTGCCTGATTGTTAATCAGGGAAACAGGACAAACCAGATTCTCTGCTAACGGACAGGTATCCCATTGCCACGCACATTTACTAACAGCAGAACAGTGGCCACAAAATATTTTTCATCAGTTACGGACTTGCTTCCAGAATTTGTCAATGGTCTAAGACAAACTTCACATACTGCCAAAAGCAATCCTTCATGAAACCTTACCATCAGAATTTCACTGTAGAGAACATATTCATGTATGATTGGTAGCAGATTTTCAGAGAGCCCGGCCATTCGTTTCTCTGTAGCTTTGCAACATTTGTCAATGCAGCTGGCGACGCCTTTTAGGGAGTCTGCTATATCTTCTTCTGATGCTGACCAGAGTGTGTGGATGGGGCCATACTCCTTCATCTCATTAAAATACTCTTAACAGGGACATAGACACAGATTAGTCTTTTGTTCACTAACAGATGTCTAAGCGATACTAACCACAACCTCCTATTTACTGTGAACACAGCAAGGAACCAGCGCCTTTATTTTAAAGTCCCAAAAGGTGCAGATAACACAAGGAAGTTCATTCCAGTTCTGTATTTGATATCTCCTTTAGAAGTTTTTATTAATCTAAATAGATGGATACCACAAGAATTGCTTCTCTTGTGTCTCTATATCAAGTGATAATTTGTGGAAAGCCCAGAAGTCACTGTGATGTTTGGTAGTACTTAACTTGGGCAAGCCTGAATATGACCTGAACGCAGGATGTATTGAAAGCATAATTTTAACACAATTGAATTTATAATGAAGAAATGTCCAAAAAAAGATGGACACACACACAGCTGTGTGCTGTGAAGAATCCAACATCTACTAGTAAAACATTTCAAAAAAAAGCGTCCATGCAAGACTGAACTGAAAATCACATGTTAAGATACTACAAGCAGGAACATTCTCAGGTCCTCATCAGTGCACCCTGCACACTGGTGTTCTGCCTTTTGCTATTTGGAAAACTAGAAAGAAGATTTATTAAGGTTTTGGGATCACATCAAAGTTTATAAGATTTTCCAAGAAATATTTTGGTGCTGAGGACTTGAATCTAAAGACCTCGGCCAGCTAGTTCCACTGGAATGAGCCGTATCAAAAAGAACACTTTTCAGCAACATGTATTTTCATTTATTAAGACCCCTCTAACTTGGCAAGGACGCGCTGAGATCTGGCTCTGCACACTAAAGCACAGAGTCTCAGTTATTAGAGAACACAGTGTAGCACTTCAACTTCTACTATATAGAGAGTAACGTCCCCTAAGTGCTGACCAGTAGAATCAACAGTAATCAACAGACCTAGACTGAGATCAGTGTTAAGCTCAGAAAATTAATAATTTAGAGTTGCAAGTGGGTGTGCAGGCTGCTGTTATTTAAGGAAAAATATGAGCTTAAGTAATCCTTCTCTCTAAAAGTCTTAACAGACACAGTTTCCCATGACAGAAACTACTGCCAACAGTAAAGCTCTTGAAATTAAAAAATAATCTCCTTGGCCAACACGTGAAAAAAAAAAGAATGCAGAATGAAACTAAAAGAGACACATATAGAGTTCCAGAATCTACACAGTATTGTAACAGTATGAGACAGCACAGAAAACTGACTCTTCACATTCCATTCAAAATACAAAATGTCACACAGCTCTCCAATAAGCAAAATAAAAAGATAGCCATACTTGTTATATTTCTTATTTTTAAGTTCCTTTTCAAGCAGGTCAGTGATGTGTTAAAACCCTCCCTATTACCAAGTTGCTCAAGTTAACTTGAAGATCTGCCAGAACAATGACCATTTTGGAAAACATGGTACAAATACAAATCTCCCTCTTCCCCTGCTTGCTGGAAATAACTATTTTGCTTGGCACAATGAAAACAAATTTACTGTTTACAGCATGTCATTTGCCAATATATCAATTTTTTAAACCCATTAAAAATATATTTGTTTTCTACTTACCCCTTTCTTCTTTGTAAATTCTATGAGCTATTTTGTCCAGTACGTTTATCTTGTGACTAAATGTTTCCATATAATCATTCATTTCTGTAAACATTTCAGGACGATTTTTAACTCCTCCTCTTACTGAGGATGCTACAGCTCTTACGGTCTGTCCCATTCTGCTCAGCAAACTTGGACCCTGCTTCTTGTGCGAGGAGAGTTCCTAAAACCAGAACGTACTGCACATATTTATTTGCACATATATATTTATTTGCACATATATATTTAAATTCTTTAGAAATAATATGTGATTTAAAACTTTTTGTCTGTTTGTTTTTAAACAAAAACTGCACACACCTCAATGGAAAAAAGACAATTCAGATGTCATTTTAGAGGCAAACTCTTACTCTAAGACTTTCTGAACAGACAAAAAGATACTGTGCATTGTGCTCTCACAAAGAATGACCAAAGATGGCAGAAAACCTTTACCCTTTTGTTCTGTACAGTGAGTTCACTACTTTGCAATTTAGCCTCTAGAACAGGAAAACAGAGGTAAAGATTGCATTGGGAAAAGCATACAATGTTCCTACAGGAAGAAGTAATCCAGCTATTTTCTTGGAACTATTTTTACATCTTGATAGAGTAACCTAAAGTTCAGAGGATGGCTCTGAATACAAAACTTGGATCTTCATATATATCATATAGTATTGTGAATTTGTCACAGAAATCCAAACACAGCAACAAAAACTGCTGTGGAAGATACAGAAATACTTATGGCCACACACAAGATAGCTAAATGCACAGAAGAAAAGGCTTTCTCAGGGAAAGAATGTTCCAGAAATTCCACATCTTCTTCTGACCCTTCTGTAACAAGCCATCAGAGGATGCTGTCGAGTACTGACCTAGGGAGGTTCCTCATACACCACTACTGACACACCATATGGTTCCATGTAACTGTAGATAAAAATAAAGCCATTTTACCCATGCCTGTGCAGTAAGAAAAATTTTGAAGTCTTCATTAAAAGTTAAGGTTGGGTGATCAGCAATACGGTTCAAAAATTTATGTAGAGCTTTTCTTCGAGTCTCAATGAATTCATCACTAAATCGTTCCACCATTCCTTTCATCACAAATTTTTCTGGCAATGGCTAAGGAAAGAAAGAAAGAAAAAAACATATTGTATAACTTGCATAGTATCAGAGATATTATAACAGCTTTTCTACTTGCTGAAAACAGCTATGATCTTGTAAAATTCACCACATAAAAAACAAATTGTTTCAAAGACAAACTTAAGAAGTACCCTTGCAGAATTTTTAATTATCACTTATACATGCATATAAAGCTACTAATGAAAATGTTAATGTTTGTCAGATTTTAGAAAGACCTCAAACATCTTTGTATAAAGCTGGGGCCAGAACACAAATTAATAAAAATAATGTAAGTTTTAGCAAACGAACAGGAATAATTAGTGTTGGATGTGCTTCTTCAAGTTTGCTCTTCAACCAAAGAAAATCCTGATATCGTCGTCGGACCTCATATTCACAGGAGTCAAATTCACCACGAGATGTCTGAAAACAATGAACAGAAAACACAGGTCCAGGAAGTCAGAATAGTGGCTAAAAAGCACAATATCATTTTACATTTTGAATAAAACTGCATACATGATTCTAGTTTGCCCACGCTATTTGCTTGCAGCTTTTAAAGCACAATGATTAATTGTTTCAGGAGATAAAACATATTTTTTTCAAGAAATTGAAGTTCTACTTAAAAAAAAAAAAAAAAAAAGACAACACAGCAGACTGACTTCAAATTATCAGTCTGACAGTGTTTCCAAAAGATTTTAATCGTTGCTTTAGTGTGGTGTTTCCCTTTTAACAATCACAGTTACGTTCATTATATTTAGGGCACTCACTTCTGAAGGGTTAAAAATCAAAAAGTGAGGAAAGCCCATTTTTTAGCATTCTGGAAAAAACTAGAAAGAGCTGACATATGTCCTTGAGGCCTGCTGACACCATCCAACAATCCCTGCTTTCAACGCATGAAAACTTCAGCATATCATAGCACATTGCCCGTGCTGTTTAATGGATTCTTCAATCCATCAATCCCAGTTTTGTAGCCCTTTGTCACAACTTGCCAACAAAATCTTTAATACTTAGAAAAAATGCTTATTACGGCATTGCAAAATTGTCAAACCGCAAGATTTTATCACTGCTTCATCCTCTGGAGTCAAGCTACAAAGAGCCCAGGTGTTCAGCAAAGTGATGCAGCTGTTTAGCATTCGTTGTTGCACAGAGATTTACAGTGTGACCCAAGCACATGGCAAAAGAACTCACTCACAGTCTTGTAACCTAAACATTTTTAAGGACTGAATAAACATTTTTCAAGGTATGTGGGAGGGATGCTTTTACTTTATCATCAACAACCAGCACTTCAAATTAAATACGATAAGGAAGGATGAAAGAATGAAGAAGCAAAAGCAATCCACCTTACAGCCTTTCCGTATTTGCCTGCAGAAAAAATGTTCATTCATCTACAAAAAGATGCATGAAGTGAAAATTACTGCTCACAACCTAATGAAGATAGCTCTCTTCCTACTCTTTAAATATTTTATGAGGAATTGATAAGTTCTCTATTTAAAGATGAATAATTCCCATTTGAAAATTTGGTTTTAAATGTATTTTTTAAAAAGAACTCTAAGTCAAATAAATGAACACAGTAATTCTCAAACCACAGCCTGCAGAATATTTGCTGGTAATCCCAAAAGAGCTGGCTGGTCTCACAGTGCTGTCTTTCTTCCTTATTTCCAGTAAACAATTTGCATTCAGGACAGCTGAAAATGCACTACGTTGTTTGCTAATATTACTTTTTCACTCGAGAATTTTGGGAAATCATATGCAACTGCAGGTTGGAAATGAACTTCCAGGTGACAGTGGGCGCTACAGTTACTGAAGAATGGAGCTGAAAGACTTTGCAGCAGGTGAGCTT